>JBBPNR010000568.1:0-21022 GCA_038091015.1 Boletus vermiculosoides
CTTGCAGAGGTGGAGGGGAGGATGGATGCTAAGCAGTATGTGTCCATTTTAGAGGACAATCTGCTTCCCAGCATGGAGAATTCTGGGATTCCTGAGGAAAGCACTATTTTTCAGCAGGATAATTGTTACAACTTCTACCAGAAGTCGTACAAGTAGACATGAAGCATAGAGCCGCCTTGAGCCTAACTCTTGTTGGGTCTTAACATGTAAGATACCTTCAGGCTTATTGGTATGCCTGGTGATGAATGATGAGGGATACTAGAAGGAGTATCCCTAGGCTGACGACAACCGAAAGAATGAGGTGTTCAAGGTCTGATGACCTTGACCTAGGGCAGAGCTTTGGGTAATGAGGTTGTTGTTGGATGGGTCTGGTCCTCTGAACTGGAGTAGAGAACCGGCAGACAAGCCAATGGCGTCAAGCCATGGAGGTGGGTAGGAAGGCTGAGCTTCCTCAGTCAATCATGTGACTGTGTCGACAGAGTCCTTCAATGAAGGGGGAAAGAGGGGAGGGTGAGGTAGAGAGCAAGCGAGGGAGTGTCGCAGGGAACAGATGATGTATACCACAAGAGTAACCATAAGGTGTACACTTTAGGTGTCAGATCAAGGTTAGAGAGAGAGAGGTGTTTGAGAGGAGCTCAAACTTATATACCCCAGCCATAAGGGCTTTAGGGCAGGTATATCCCAATCTGGTAATGGTGGTCTGTGTGCAGTCTAACCTAATATGGTAAGAGTCCATATCCGTATAAGGAAACCCTGAGTCAGTGTGGTGAGGTAATTGCCCATAAAGGCAGGAGGGGTCTGCCGTGGGAAGTTTTACGAATGCAAGATGCATCATGGGAATCAGTGTGGCACGACGCATTTGTGAGGCATGTGAGTGGTCACAAGGGCAATGCAAGGTGGTGGTGATGTTGAGAGAGATCTGGCCTCAGCTGAGATGGAGATCGCCAAGGGGGGTACAGGAGGATGGCTGTGCGAGGGAGCCCGGGCATCAGGAGGGCATCGAGGGCAGTCCTAAGGAAGGAGAAGGGTGGGAAGATCCCGGAGGGATAATCCAGGGAGGATCTGGGGAAGATCCAGGATCGGGACATAGGAGGGCGGCAGTGTCCAGAGGAGCAAGCCAGTGTTTTGCAAGACACATCACATCAAGCATAAGCGAGCGCAAGGATGCACCAGGGGCAGATGGTCCAGTGATGGGGTGGTCAAGAATGGGCCTGAGGTCATGGGATAAAGAAAAAGACCAGGAGTGCACCAGAACTGTAACAACTGTAACAATAATGATTCTAAACACACCTCCAAAAGGGCTCAAAACTGGTTCAAATCTCAAGGGATTAGGCTCCTGGACTGGCCAGCACAGTCACCAGACCTCAACCCCATTGAGCACCTTTGGCAACATCTCAAGAAAAGACTCAATAGCTATGAAAGACCAGCAAAAGGAGTTTGAGAGCTCTGGAAGAGAATTGAGGAAGAGTGGGGGAAGATATAGGTTGAGGAGTGTCAGAAACTTATTGAGAGTATGCCTAGAAGACTTGAGGCAGTGATACAAGCAAAGGGAGGGCATACAAAGTACTAAAATCTATAATGTAATTTGGGGTCAAATAAGTGTCCCAATGACATGCAATTTTGAAATGCTTGTATCTCACTCCCATGGCAACCAAATCACATGACCAAAGTGGTTTCTGAATGCCAAGGGCAAGTACTTTCATCCATCCTGCAAGCACTTTACCTGATTTATTCTTGCTCTCCTACAATCTTCCAATCTCTTCAAAATGGCTCAATATTGGGACACTTTTTTGAGCCACTGTATTAATGGTCACATTGGGCTGAAGGTCAGGGTTGTTAGTCATCCCTTTGATGTACTTTGCATCCATTTCTACTGTAAAATTGGATAGTCTGAAAACAAATATATGGACTGCTTGCAAGGCACAGAATAGTCCATAAAGCTCAAGTTTGGCCTGGGAGTAACAACTCTCCACCTCAGTTAGGCTGAGGAAACCAAAGTGGTTTGGGTAGTGCTTCCCATCATCTCCTTCCTGAGAGAGAATGTATCCAACTGCAATCACAGATGTGTCAACAGCCAGGATAACCTCGCATCTGGACTCGTAGTTTAGATGGTGGAGTGCCTGGGAATTGCAGATTGCATCCTTCAGACTCTGCATAGCGACTTGTTGAGATTCCCCCCATTCGAAGGGAACCCCTTTACAAGTCAGGTTAACCAAAGGACAAGGAATAGAACCAAAATTGCAAATAAAAATATGTAGCATGCTGCATACCCCAAGGAACCTGCAAACATGAGTCAGGTTCTGGCACTCTGGCCAATCCCTAATCTTCTGCACCTTGGTCTCATGGGGAATGTGACCTTCAAAGATACACTTGTGTCCAACCACAGTCACATCCAGTGCAGCAAGAACAAACTTCTTGGTGGATACTGTGGCACTGACATTTTGCAGACATTGAAGGATATGGTTGACCACGGTGAGATGTTCCCAAATGAATTGATGAATTCCAGGATTATCTGGAATTGTCTCATAGGTACCATCCAGTGATTGGTAACAAGTGGTCAAAGATTTGACAGGAAGGTCATTGATGAATGGGGAAGTGTAGTAGGGGATCTCGTCTTATAGGATGAATGACATGTCAGCCTGATAGATTTGTACTGCATTGGTATAACCCATAGGAACTGTCGTGAGGTGATGCAGACCTAGCAGACTATTAAAGGTGGTGAGGTCATGAGATTCCAGATGGAGTGGTCACTGGTCATATCTGGCAAACAAGTCCATCATCCCATACACTGCGAATCCAGCAAAGGATTCAATGAAGTGCTCAATGAAAGGTGGCATGGATGAGTTGCAGATAGTGATGCAGTTGAGTGGTTGCAAGTCATGGACCAGACAAAGTGTCTTCCTGTCCTGCTTGACGACGCAGAACCAGCAAGACCAGTAAGAAGCTGTGGAGGGTTCATAGACACCAGACACAATCCAGTCCTTGATGATCTGAATAGCTTCTGTCCACATGAATGGAGGAACCGGAATATTACAAAGTGCCCATGGTGTATGAGGAATGGTGGGGATCTTGACAGGTGGAAAGTAACATTTGTCGAGATGACCTTGCTCGGTCAGAATCCAAGTGAAAGCCACCCCATGGTCTCGGATTAACCAACAAACGAGCTTAACCTCTTCTGGCCAAAGCCAGTTCACAGGGTCAAGATCTAATTTGTCAGCACATTGCTGGGTAAAACAGATACCAGGAATAAAGTCCAGAGGATGTGAAGGAAGAGGTTTCAATCTGGTGAGTGGATTGTCCAGAAAGGTTCAAGTAATGCAAAACTCCTTATCAGTAGGAGCCACCACTGAACGAACCTTTTTAGCAACTGGCTTGTAAGCAAGTGAGTGCGAAGAGAAATCATAAGAATAAATGGAAGAGAGCACAGAAAGTGCATCAGGAGTCAACACAGACTAAGTAGCAGACAGAAATGGGTAGTCTGAAGAAGGAGGAATAGGTCCAATAGAGAGTGGGGGAAGCTGAGTATATGAAGAAGAAAGAGAAGACTTGAAACAGAATATTGGTAAGAAGGCGATGCAAAAGGAATCAAAGTGGATGAGACAGATGAAATATCAGACTCTCCCCGACCAGTAGGTGAATCATCAATGTCTAAAAACCCATCTCCACTACAGACTGATGGCTGTTGCACTGTTTCTTTTCTTGGCAATGAGGGCATCCTTCAGACCAAGCGCAGGTTGGCATGGTGTACTGCTTCCCTGTGTTAGGATCATGAAAGATGATGGTCTGAGAGCCATTTGGAAAGTTGTTAGTCATAGTGCTCATAAGACAATGAAATGGGTGTCCAAGGAGGAGGTCAAAGTTGGCATATGCCAAGATCTGGACTTGCACCATGACCTCTCCTGCACTGAGGTCAATGACCAGGTTCTCAAGGACACCAATCATTGTATCAACACTAGTGTTAGCAGACAACATCTTCATCATGTGGTCAGACTGGACCGGCAGTCTGAGTCCCTCCCACACACACATTGTTACAACCAGTAACAATGGTACACATTCATGAAGAACCATGTCTCATTCCTACTCTTGGACACCTCCATATGGAGTTAAGAGTGAATGGCCTGATGTAGGTCAGCAGTACTGGGACTGGCCCAGAGTTGGCAGAGAGGAGGATGAGGCAGCGGTGAGGCGAGGCATGAGGAGGTGTTACGATCATGGAGAAGACCCCTAATCAATTTCCTTCTATGTCTCCTCCTCCTCGTCCACCGACTCCAATCCCCTCGTCGGTTACCCCACCTCCCTATCTCGACCACCCCAGGGCCTCTCTATTCTCCTCCCTCTTCTCCGATTTGAGGGACTACGACATCCCTACCTCTACATGGGCTAACCTCTTGGACGAGTCTCTCTTTGAGGCTTAGACCATTGGGCGGATATCTCCGGACCATCCCTCTCTCCACTGCCTTCGGCAGCTCCCTGTCTTCACTGCCTTCGGCAGTTTCCCTTCCTCTCTGACTCATTACTTATAACTTATGACTCGTCCAGACACTGCCTCCCCATAGCCTCTCTCATGGCTATTTGTATTTCCATCTACATCCAGATCGTTTATCTCACATGCCTCGTAACGTGACGCATCTCTTTCCATATATAGACTTCGGACTCCGATACCTGCCCTAGAGTCCTCAGTATATATATTAGGGCGCCGCCTGTATGCCTTTCTTTCCTTAACCTTAATCTACACTATTTCGTGTGGACTTCCATTCCTCGAGATCCCCTCCCTCGTGCCTTGCCTCACCTCTACCCAATCCTCCCCTCTTCCAACTCCTGGCCAGTCCAGGTACTGCTAGCAGCTGCTAGGCCATTCACACTTAACTCCTATACGGAGGTGCCCAAGTGTAGGAACGAGGTCTCAACTTAACTCCTTCCGGAGAGGTCAAGTCAACGACACACAAACGTGTACCATTGTTACAGGTCGTAACAGGAGGGGATCTCAAGGAACAAGTTTGATAACATGAAATAGTGTATATCAAGGTTAGAGAAAGAAGAGAGTACAGGCAGCACTCCAATATATATAGTAAGTACTTTAGGGCAGGTATCGCGGCCCTAAAGATAAATAAGGAAGTGAATGCATTGCGTCGCAAGGCACATGAGGTAAATGATCAGGATATAAGGGGGATACGCATAGCTATAAGAGAAGCTATATAGGAGGCAGTGTCAGTGAGAGTCAGGAAGACATAAGTAAGAGTCAGGGTATGAAAGGGGAAACCCGAGAGAAGGCAGGGTAGGGAGATATCTGGAGGCAGGGGTGGAGATGCTTGCAGGCGATGAAGGGTAGTCTCATCCCTCAAAGAGGGACTCATCTAGTAAGTTGGCCCAGGTGGAGGCAGGGATCTGGTAGTCCCGAAGATCAGAGAAGAGGATGGTGAAGAGGGTGGCTCCAGGATGGTCGAGGTGGGATGGAGGGGTGACCGACAAAGGGATTGGAGTCAGTAGGCAACAAGGAGAAGTTGGAGAAGGAAATTGATTAGGGGTCTCCTTAATCATAACATGCTTGGGCATAGTGATGATCTCAGATCCAGAATCCAGAACACCCATGATGGTGCATCCTGAACTCCCTAATGTGACCTCAATGGCCCTAAAAGAAAGGCTGTGATGGAAGATGATCAATCCATCCTCGTTCCAAAGGATACAGTCACCATATTCCTGAGCAACAGAAGATGGATCAAGACCTGCAAGTTCATTGACCTGCACAGTCAGGGTCAAAGGACCCTGTGTGACACATTTGATGGTTGTGAGGTCATGGAATTGCTTCTGGATCTCTGGTGCAACTGCTAACAAGTCCTTCACAGGTATTGGAATGCTACTGTCCAGCACCTGCTTGAGTACCTGTTTCAGTGCAGTCTCATCCTCAAGCTGGAAGGAGTACCTATACCATGAAGTGGAAGAAGGTGGGTTAGCTTGAGACACTTGTGATGGGAATGTACCAGGGCCACCGGATTGGGTGGACATGAATCTCGACAAAAATGAAGAGGTGGAAGGACTGTTACCTCCTAACCTGTGCTGTGAGGTAGATGGTGTAGGAGCTCGAGATGGGAGTGGGGTCGAAGTGGATGAAGAAGATGGAGCCTTTTGCAACTGCTGGAGCTCCGGTGAGAGAAGTTCTTCCAGTGCAGTGGCAGACTGCTTATCCGAACTCTTGCGAGGTGGAACTTCAACACCATCAAACCAGATGTACTTGCCCTTCTCTTTTGAAGCTTTGTTTGCCTGGAAGCTGGCCTATGCTTGAGCCACATAAGGCTGGAAATCTGGGTTGGTGACAAGGAGAGAATCCTCCTCATCTTTTTCAGCAACAGTTGCCATGAAGGCAGATGAGTCAATGTTCAACACAGCAGGAGTATCAGGATACACAGCAGACAGGATATTGGTGGTGAGATGGGGGAGTAGATCCCTTGAAGTGAGAGATGATGATCCAGCATTGGACTGGTTGGTGAGGGTGTGGTCAATAGTGTCCTTAAGACAGCGCCCTCCTGGTACTCACAGAATGTTGGATCCATCAGGCATATAAAGTCTGCCATTGGTTCCTTGAACCACCTTTCCAATATTAAGGTACTCGAGGCAGATGGAGCAAGTTCAAGTCCAGTGACCGACACTTGCACAGAATTTGCAGTGGGGTCTGGCCTAAGCATCCAAGTTCAATTCTGTCTTGAGGGATGGAGGCAGATTGAAGCTAGGAACAGGCATGTTGGGAGTATTGGTGGTATGGCAAGGCTGATAAGGTGGTTGGGATCGAGAAAGGATGTCGGTAGGATTGTAGGAAGAGCAAAGAGCTGAGCCAGTGAGTAAGAACTTCGCAGCCTTGATGACATCTTCCATCAGATAGAGATCATTCAGGTGGAGGTCTGGCTTGACAATAGCCAACTGGTGATGAATCCGATCCTGGATAGTTGATGGAAACCCAACTAGGAAAATCATGTTGCATTTCATCTCAGACAGCTTCTTGTTAGCAATCAGGGTCACAGACACCTTAGTAAACTTCCTGGTATACTCTCCCAGGTTGTCCTGGCTACGCATCTGCTTTTTCTGATAATCCTCTGCAAGGTACTGGATGTTAGCTCGATAATAACAGTTAGTACCTTCACATCCAGGATACAACTTCTTTACAGCCACAACAAAGTCATCCCAATCTGCTGAGTTCACAGTTGATTCTGGGAGGGTCTCCCAGACTTCGGCTTCATCGAGATCAGCATAACGGAGGGCAGCTTTAATCTTGCCTGCATTGTTGAGTCCTGCTTGGTCACCTAGAAGCTGAATATCTTCAAGGTAGCGAGGAAGCTGAGATGGTGTCTTGCCATCGAATTTTGGTGTGTTGGGCATGCCTTGGAGAGGCATAAGGACCAGTTGTTGATGAGCCATAGGTGGTACCAGATTGAGTTGAGTAGGTGGTGGAAGTGATGTCAGATTTATGGGCAACAATGTGGAGAGAGGTGGAACTGTCGATGCAGATGGGACAGTTGGGTGTTGATGGGTAGTGGATTGAGTAGGAGGAAGCAGATCAGTAGTGTCGTCAAAGAGAAAAGCTAATGACAGTGATGGAGAGTGTTCAGACGATACTGATGATAGCGGCAAGAGCTCCCACAACAATGGGGAAGAAAGGGAAGATGAGACCTGGGATCTGGAATCGAGTGGCATTAAAGGTGAGAGCAAATCCAACTTGAGGGATCTATTTGCTTGCAAGGAAGGGTTCTGATGAGGCATGGAATGTATGAATCCACCAGAAAAGAAGGGGGAGTCTGTAATGAAAGGATCCATGACATAAGGGGGATTTGCGGATCTGAATGAGGTGTGACGTGCTCATTCCGGGGTCACCGGAATAAGAAGCTCAGAGTCCTCAGACATGTGCAATCGGCAGAAGTTGGAGAGAAGCTCTTCTAGCCCTTGACACTGAGGTGTAGGTCAAAGCATCCTTCTTGACAACCCTTTAGAACCCCTCGTGGTGGGCTCCAGTTGTAAAACAAGTAACAAGGTCAAAGACCTTGTAAGGGTAGATGTAGAAGGAGTGAGTACACTTATTCCAAGGGGGTCCTGTAGGAGGGAAGTTAGATGAGAAGGGTTAGCTACAACTGACCACAGGAGAATAGAGTATCTGGAATAGTCCTGGGTACACAATGATGAGGGAAAATGAAGTCTGAAGCAGATTGAGTAAAACAATGAGCAGTCTGACCTAGGATGAGGGTTGGATAGATGATGATAAAAGCTATCCGGTCAAGGACAAGGACTGGATACCAGGACAAGGAAGGGAGTTGATTAAGGACAAGGACCAACAATGATGATGATGAGAGGAACTGTAGCAAGAAAATTAGGAGTGAACAGAGATGATCATTTAGATCTAGGTACAAACTTTTTATAGTCCAGGCATTCCCAAGACTTTGGTAACTAGGTTACCAGAGAAGTGTACTACAAGGATCTAGAGGTGGCAGTGGCTAATCATAATAGAAGTAAGGAAGGAACATAGGGAGAAGTAGAAGGTACTACTAAGGAAAAAAAGAAGGAACAAGATGGCAAATTGAAAATGGTACTGGACTGTATATATAGTATCCAGTATAACTTGGACAGCAGATAAATAGTACAGATAGGTGATACCATACTGGATAGAAAAATAAGGGCTCAACTTACCTTGGACTGGACATAGAGGACATGGAACATGATGAAGATTACTTGGAGGACGTCTGAATGAAGGGGAAAGGACAGGATATAACTGTAGAGAGCTAGAGGCTCCTACAGCGGGGCAGGAGGGAGAAGCCATTGTTCATTGCTTGAAGGGCAGATATGACTAGGGGGTCATTTTTGGAAGAGACAGCAATCTTGTTGGCAATGGCAAGATCCAGGAAGCAAGTGAAGAGGGAGTTGGGCAGTAGCTGGAGGTTGTCATTATCAGAGGAGGTGTTGACATTGTCTTTCCGAGATAGGATGTCTGCTGGTCCCATAGATGTTCCTGGAATATGGAGGAAGGTGAGGTCATAGTCCTGTAGGAACATCATCTGCCAGCAGGCACGATGGTGAGTTAACTTTCAAGGTTTGTGGAAGTAAGTGAGGTTCTTATGGTCAGTCATCATGGTAAGTGAGGTTCTTATGGTCAGTCATCATGGTAACTGGGTGTTCAGTGCCATGAAAATAGTGATGTCACTCTCGAAGGGCTAAGATAACTGTGAGAAGTTCTCTGTTGTAGATGCCATAATTTCACTCTGCTTTGCCAAATGACTTAGAGAAGTAAGAACAGGGGTGGAGGTCACCATTTGGATCTTTTTGCATGAGAATGCCTCCAGCTGCAATGAGGAAGGCATCAGTCATGAGGAAAAGGGGTCAATCAGTGTCAGGTATATATAGGATAGGTTGGTGGAGGAAAGTGTTTTGCAAGGTATGGAAGGCTTGTTGTTGTGAATCCCCCCATGTCCAGGCAGTCCCCTTTTTAGTGAGGTCAAGGAGGGGTCTTGTGATGTCAGAGAAGACAAGGATAAATTTGCAATAGAAATTGCAGAATTCAATGAAAGATTGGACTGCTTTGACATCTTTAGGAGGTTTCCAATCCTTGATGGTGGAAAGTTTGGTGGTGTCCATGTGAATGTGATTTTCAGAAACCATCAGTCCTAGGTATTCAACTTTTGATTGGTTAAAGAAACACTTCTTGGGTTTGAGGTATAGGTGTTGTTCATGGAAACATTGGAGGATTTTTTTAGTGTGTAATTTGTGTTCCTCTGAATTTGACAAGTGGATTAGGACATTGTCCATGTACATGACAAGCCATCCTTCTGAGAGGAAATCAGAGAAGGTGTCATCCATGTGGGCTTGAAAGGTGGTGGGTGAGTTACACATTCTGAAGAACATCACAGTTGGCTCAAAAAGCCTGAATAGTGTAATAAACACTACTTTCCAACAGTTTTCTGGTTTGACAAGCATGTTGTTATACCCCAGTGAACATCTAGTTTGGTGAAAATGGATGACCCTTTTAGTTTATCAATGAGGTCAGAGACTCAAGGGAGGAGATATGCATTTTTGACAGTATGTTGGTTCAGGTATTGGTAATCCTGACATGGTCAAAGTTTGCCATCTTTCTTTTGAATGAAGAAGAAAGGGGCTGCTTAGAGGGAATTTGATGGTTGGATTTTTCCAAAGACAAGGTTGTTGTTTATCTGCAGGCTTCAACCTCTTCAGGATTGTGAGAATACTTCTTTGCTCTTTTGGATATGAAACTGGGGAGAAGCTTTATTTCATGGTTGAAGAGTCTAGGGGGGGAAGTTCAGTAGCTTCTTCATCTATGAATACATTGGCAAATTGTTGGTATGTGGGGGGATGGTGTGGTGATTTCATTTCGCTTCCTGGGTGAGGATAGTGGACAGGGTGACTTTTCTGACCTGCTCCAGCATTTCATAGAATTGCTTTCAATAGGCTTTTGTTAGGTGGTTATCTATGTTGCTGTTTAGGAATCTGAGGTATCATTGGGCTAATGCCTCTTGTCCATCTCATTTTCTGAGATTTCCTGGTAACTTAACTTTGATGGTCCTGGAGGACCAGTCAATTGATGGATTGCTTTTGGCCAGCCAGATCATCCTGAGGATGATTGCTTGTTGTTTCCTGCTGGCCAAGACAAGGAAATCTCTTTCTTTAGAGTCTTGGTCAATTTGAATATGGAGGCGAGTTTTGTATCTTATTTGGCCCATTTTGCTAGGGGTTCCATTGGCATTGTAGGTATTCTTGGGGTGCAAAAGAGGGATTAAAGGGAGTTTGTTCCTCTTTGCAAAGGTGTAGTTGATGAAGCAGGATGTTGCTCCACAATTGACTAGGGCTGGGGTGGTGACAATGTTTTTACTTCCTATTGCAAAGATCATTGGGACAAATATAGACTTCTCATTTCTTAATACAATTACAGTTGGAAGACAAGGAGAACATGGTATTATTCCAAGTCTCCTGTTTAAAAATCCTTGCCAATGCTAACTTGGTTAATTAACTCTGTTTCTTTGGAGTGGGATTCCTCTTTGTCCTCATCATAACATTCTTTCAGGGTCCAGAGTATTTCCTCCTTGTCAATTTTCTTCTCTCTTACCATCCTTTGAATGTAGGAGTTTAGTTTGTTAGGTTTTGCTTCAGCTGTTTGGACTTTCCTCACTCGCTCAGGATTTCAAGGAGGGCAAGGAGGGGGGTTTCCAGGTGGGAAGTGTGGTTTCTTGTATTTTGGATGTCCTAGGTGGTAGCTGCTAAGGCATCCTATTTTGTGACATATGTAACATTTTTTTTCTCTGTTGTGGTGAGCTCTTTTGGGTCCAGAGAGGGTAATTCAGTCAGTGTCCATAGTATTCAGGTCAGATCTAATGGATTGGAATCTTCCTTTTTGGAATTCATGGAGTCATTTGTAAGCTTGGGTGTGAACACTAGCTGAGGCCATTCATCCCCTGAGATCTTTGGGTTTGGTCCCTCTAAGGATATCACTGATTATATCAAATGGAGGTCCAGAGCAGTAAAGGTTGCAGATTATGGCTTCATCAGTCATTTTGGCTAGACAGAGGAGGAGGTTGAATTGGGTGGTGTAATCTTTAAGGGCTTTTGCAGAGATTCCCTTCATTTGGAGAGTCTTTATCTTTCTCCTAGCATTTATGGCTTCATTTTTCAAGGTGAAGGGATTGTTGAATTGTTCCTCAAACATGCTCCACTTCTTGTAATTGTTATTGATATCAAGTTTGTCATAGTATCCTTCACCAAAGATCTTTCCTTGTCCTTCACTCATTCTAGTGAGGGCAGTAGTTACTATTTTTTTATCAGTGAGCTTATCCCTCTTTATGTTCCTCCATGCTTTCATGGCTCAAAGCCACCAATTGGCATCTTCTACTTTCCCAGTGAAATCCTTTGGTAGGGATTCTTTGCCCATGTCTTCATCATCAGAGTTGTCAGTTTTGATATGGCCTTCTTTGGGTCCAGGGAGGTGTATATCTGGGTCAGGAGAAGGCAGCAAAGAGTTGACTGTAGGAGTTGGTATGGGGTTTCTGGTAGTTGGATTAAAGGAGCTTCTGGATCCACTAGAGAGTCCAGTTATTCTCCTAGTCAGTGGTGGAGAGGGAGGGGCATTTTCTTGGGAAGTTTGTCTTTTGATTTGTTGTTGGGCCCAGCACTCTACATTGGCCTCTTCTCTTGCCCTTATAGCTCTTTCATTTTCTCTGGTCATTTGAGGGGCTTTTTGTTGGGCAATATAGAATCCCCTGTCCTCAGCTGAGAGGTTGGGGCCATTGAGGGGGTTGTAGTCTGATATGCTGGGTGAGTGTTAGGTAACACAAGCAGGGTATGAGAGAGAGCTAGTTCTTTTGTTACAATGCAGGCAATCTTCAAGTATTCTTGAAGAATCCCTTAGTCTAGAGACTAACACTTTTTAGCACCTACTCTGAAGTAAGGCAAGAACTTATAGAAATCTAATGGGAAAACACCAGAAAATATGTGTAGATTGCATAGAACTAGCTACCAAGCTATTCTACAAGGCTGAGGTTTATATAGATGTGTTTAGGAGGCAGTATGAACAAATGGGGAGATAATCAGTCCAGAAAGAGTGGAACGAAAGGGGATCCAATGAGAGTGGGAGAAGGATAAGGATAAGTGGGATGAGGGGAACTACAATCCAATCAGAACAGCAAGGTGATCAGAGAGAAGAGAAAGGTCCAAAAGGCCTGGACAAGTAAGAGTAACAAAGTATGAGTCACATCACTGAGTCATGCCCATCCAAGGTATGGTTATGTGAAATAGAAGGTATAGCCATCAGCTGTAACATATATAAACCTCAATCTTGTAGAATAGCTTGGTAGCTAGTTCTATGCAATCTACATGTATTTTCTAGTGTTCTCCCTTAGGATTTCCCTAAGTCCTCACCTCACTTTAGAGTAGGTGCTAAAAGTGTTAGTCTCTAGACTAAGGGATTCTTTGAGAATACTTGAAGATTGCCTGCATTGTAACACTGATTATTCAAGTTCTAATGAGTCCATCAAGCCAGTATCCAACAACAGTGATGTCAAGCTCCAGTTAACAGAGTTCATTTCTACCTCTGTATTTTCAATCCATGATCCTGTCCACAACACTAATTTCAGTATGGATGACTTGGGACCATTATCAGGTACATTCTATCTCTGCCCAGCACATTAGAATTTAACATAGGTACACTAGCAATTGGCTCTCAAGAAGAGGCTGAAATCCAGCTGGCAGTCACACATACATGTCTTCTCCTGCTCTTTCATTGATAGGCTGTAAGTGGTCTGATGTGGATTTGAAATCTGAATGCTGCTTATCAACATATCTCCTGCTACTTTTTCATTGATAGAAAGTAAGTAGTCTAATGTTGATTTGAAATCAAAATGCTGCTTATCAGCATGCCTCCTCCTGCTTTTCCATTGATGGCTTGTAAGTGGTCTGATGTGGAGTTGAAATCAGAATGCTTACTCCTCAACATCCTACTCTCTCATTGATAGCATATAAGTGATCTGATATTCAATTGAAATGAGAATGCTGCTCATCAGCTGACCTTCTCCTACTCTTCTATCAATAGGAAGTAAGTGATTTGATGTGAATGTGAGATCAGAATGCTGCTTATCAATATACCTTCTCTTGCTCTCATATTGGTAGGATGTGAGTGGTCTGATGTGGATTTCCAAATCCTGCTCATCAGCATGCATCCTTCTGCCCTCCCCATTGATAGGAAGTAAGTGATCTCATTTGGATTTGAGATCAGAATGTTTCTAATGATTTCTTTGTCTCCTCTTTGCTTCCTTTACTGCTCCACTAATAGTTTGTATGTGCTTTTGTTTGCATGAGAAATTATTGATTATTGATGAATTCATGTACATTCCTTCCACCACCTTCCTAATAATAGAAAGTGGGTGATGTAATTTTAAATACCAGCAAGAATGCAATTTATTACTCAAAATCAACTCTTATTTTACAGAAGGTAATAATATGATGTGAATTCACAGATTGTATCACTTATACACTTATGCCTTTTTCTGATGCTTTGTGCAAAATAGAATGTAAGTGACCTGATATACAACAGACATCTGCATCTTGTTTATTGAATGTGACATTTTATTTCCAAATTTGGCATATCTAATTCTATTATCCCTCAAATTCTGGCATGTGTAGCTGGCAAGTATTATTTTTCTAAAGAACTGTAAAGCCATTTATTGAAACACCTATAGGATGTATGTAAGTTTATTTTGTGATGGGATATTTTTGCTATTTATGTACATTCATGCTTTGTATTTAGAAGGTAAGATATCTGTGGAATTGTTTTGATGGTCTTATTTATAATTCAAATAGATGGTCAGTTTTTCTCTTCAAAATCTATATATTACAACTAATGTTATCCAGATTCTCACCAAGCCTCAGTCATTCAGGCTCCTAGTAAATATTCTATTATTTGATTGTACTATCTATTTGCTACAATAACACCATACCTTCCAGGGTCTTTTTCAAACAATAGCAACAGATGCAGTGTCCATGGTATGTATATTGTTGGAAATATAATATGTTTATCATACCAATTTTCCATGTATCTCAGATTAAAAATCAAATCCAGCCAACATGGAGAAAGAGATCCTTTGCAATGGCATTGGTAAGTTAATAAATTTTGGATTTTGATAGCTTTTATACCTTCCTTGATAGTCCTTTGCTACTTCTTCAATATTCCTTCACTCTGGTCCAAGATGAATCTGCCAAGGACCCCTTTGCCTTGGCGATACAATGGTATTAAGCATCCAGGATATCTGCCCAGGTATCTAGGACACTGGATGAGCTCTCTGTCAAATACTTTACTCCAGAGGAAAAAGTAAAACTTGTCATGGATGTGATTTTGCACCACCCATTGTGTATGTTATGATTGCAACCAGTAATTGTACAAGTGGACATGAAGTATAGTCTGCCTTGCAGAAAACTCTATCTGGGAAGGCTAGGTAGGACCTTCTAGAATCTTCCTAGATATATAGCCACTAGGGAAGATATCCCTAGTGTGATGATGACAAGCAGTCCAAGATGGGCTAGGTCAAATGACCTTGACCTAGGCAAGAACTAAGAATAATGGGGTCATCATCGGAGGAGTTGAGTTCTCTGGGTGGGAGTAGAGAACCTGAAGATGAGCGAACATCAGCAAGACATTCATGACAGAGTCGAAGCTGTTTGGCGACAAGAGTCCTTCAAAGAAGGAGGTAGAGGAGAGAGCAAGAATAGAGATCAAACAGGAGGAGATTGCAGGAAACAGATGATGATAACCACAAGAATATGCTGTAAGGTAGTACACTTTAGGTGTCAGATCAAGGTTAGAGAGAGAGAGGTGTTAGAGCAGAGCTCTAACTTATATACCCCAGCCATAAGGGCTTTAGGGCAGGTATATCCCAATCTGGTAAGGTGGTCTGTGTGCAATCTAATCTTAATATAATAAGAGACCATATCTGTGAAAGGAAACCTGGTATCTGTGTGGCAAGAATAATGACAGGAATGGCAGGTGGGCACTGCCATGGGAAGATCATGGGTGTAGGGACACATTGTGGGAATCAACATGGCATGATGTGTTGTGATGGTATGTGAGTAATCACAAGAATGAACAGAGGTGTGGATGCAACATGAGGGGGAGGCAGTGTCTTGAGTGAGGTGGGAGCTTGACACAAGGTAGGAGAATCTCTGAGGGAAGATCCAAAGAGGGGCACAGGGGGACAGCTGTGCAGGATGGGCACTGCAGAGGGGCAATGTGGGGGGGTGATGTCCAAGGCTAGTAGCAGGATATGTCACATCAAGCATAAACAAGTATGAGGATGCACAAGGATCAGGTGGTCCAGCAATGAGAGGGGTCACGTGATGGGCAGAGGTCGTGGGAAGAAAGAAAAACGACTGGGTGTGCACCAAAACTGTAACAGTGTAGGTGATGAAGTGATATAGCTTTCCACAGGCCAGCTGAGGGTTGGTTTGCTAATATAACTTGATCTCATAGCAGGTGGTAATGGTCTTCAAGAATTGGACGAACTTGAAACATTGGAGTACTAAGTGGCATTAGTCATTAGGATTTGGAGGAAGTGTTCTGGGTGGTTCATCAGTTTGACCACTTTGAATTATGTGAATTGTCATCCAATTACCTGTAAACCACATAATGAGTATATGTACCAATAATTGGACTTGTTTTGAATGACTGAGTGGACAATCCATCCCACTTTTGAAACCTCTAGAGTGTCACATAGTTCACTGATGTTCAGCTGACTTCAGCACCATTGAAATCACAACAATATACATATACAGTATGTACAGTACATACATACATTCAGACCACTCAGTGTTTAGCAAAGTTCAACCTCCACCCTTCCACACCCCACACAGAGTCTGCCTTTGTGATCATATCATATCTCATCTCCTCATGCATCCTCTTTGTGTCTGGAATGCTGTCCAGGTTTATTTCTAGGCTGAGAAGCCCACTTCCAACTTGAATGCCACCTTGTTCTCCTCTCAGCATGTCATGCTATGGATGCCCAGGGAGAGTCAATGTCATGTCTGGGATCATGATGTGTCAAGGCAAGGGAAAGACAAGGACTGAGGAAGTAGAATACATCCAGCCTTGCACATGGACAACACTCAACAGCATAATGGGCTTTGTGACAAAATACCACAAACTCCAGAATAAGCTTTCCAGAGGTTTCCCATGCTTCCGACACTTCCAGAGAAGTTTCTCATGCTTCTGATGGTTGTTTCCCATGCTTCTGGTACTTCTGGTACTTCCTGCACTTCTGGCACTTCCGGAAGTGTAGTACTTCTGATATTGATTCCACTTGTTCCAGTACTTCTGGTATTTCCAGAAGTAACACCATAAAAGATTGCTTGGCAATATTCTCTTTACATACCTATTTTTACCCAAGTTCTCTTCCCTGATACTCATTAAGGTATGAGTGTGCCTCAATCACATACTACTTAATATCTCCACTTCACTCCCAAACACCTCAGTTGTTTTTGCCCATCTTAGGCAACAGCTGAGGTGAGTTGAAATCTTCTTAATACTTACTCTTGGACTAATGTACCATAGCATCAGTCTACTCTGGCATTGCTAGCATTGCTAGACCTCTGCTTTTGACACTTTGCACAGAATCTCTGATGCTATAATAGTGATGCTCAAGGTCAGCTTCACACAAATGAGCAATTGAACCTACCATAATCGAAACCTTGTGCTGAGGCATCACTCTCACCCACCATGTCGTGAAATATAAGCCTACATCAAGTTTCTCAGCAAGATCAACACCACGCATTCTGACCCTCACCTTACCTCACTGGTCGCTTCCACCTTGACACAATGACCTTGTACACCTTCTCTGCAGCCCTGCACTCTGTCCTAAACTCCACCAATAACACAAACTGGTTCATCTGCACCTGATATGCAAAGTGGATCCATTCAGTGAGTCATGGACCTTTGAACTGTGTGAGGATCAAGATTGACTCTGGGACATCAAACCAGAATCTAGTATTTTGGCATTCCCAGGAAGGGCCCATTGATGACATCCAAGATGCACTTGTTCCTGCATCAATGTGAGTGAGTGTTGTACACATGTGGGGCAGCTCATACCTGATTCTGTAGAAGCCTTATGGGTCATGGTTCTGAGCCCGAAATATGTGGCCAGTGCCAATCGACTTGACATACACGACCATGACTGTCATGTCCACACTTGGAAGCAAACTCGATCATTGACATGCAACATCGTTCCCCATACACTTACATCCTAAATATGCGAGATACAGCAAGTCCAGGATCGCTCTGATACGCCACATTTGCTTTGCGTCCATATCACTAGTACAGCGCTGTTGTTGAGAGTCCTGCAGCGAATGACAGGTAAATACAAGACATGCTAAGCCTTATGAACAGCCCAACTTGAATGCAGACGATGAGCAAACAAACCCTGGAGAAGTGATCCAATTGACGTCTGCCTGGATAAGCTTTGCTATCTTCATGTTGCAGCCTATCTCCTTCACCTAACCACACCTGGCCAACCACAGACACCACGAACAGCGCCGATTCATGATGAACTTCAGTCTTTGGCACGTGAACTATGTGGTATATATGAGCACCTGCATAACGTGGCAGGAAGACAAGATGGTCATACCACACCTCCTTCGTATACCTCAAGTGGCACATGCGAGACCTCGATCTCTTCCAATGCCTGTGGCACTTCCTCTTTGAGATATCAACCAGGGTATGCTTCTCATCCTCAGACCTCGAATGCAGACATAGTTGGCAGGATATGGCAAGAACTCAGGATGTAGATGCACCCAGCCCACATGTCTTGAGGGTACAGATCGGCCATAAGGTCGTTCATTGGCTTGCCAAACAGGTCATCAGGATACGGAACATAGTGTTGGTCAACAGGAAGGTTATCTGCGACGAGGACCGCAAGTGAGTCACATGTCCTGTGACCCATTGAGGTGGCATTCTTGTTCTAGATATGTATAGACAGAGGAGAGATGACTCACAAAGTTCACTATTCAGTATGGAAATCTGAACACGATGACAGCTGCAGCGTCCAAAACACCGGTGTCAACTCCAAGTTCAAGAGCGTTCGTTGCAACAATCCCAAGATTCAACCCCAGGAAGGCTTTGTTCTCAACTATCAGATTGACTATGAAGAGACAGCAGGGCAGGACAGCAGACCACCCCTTGAGAGCAACCCGAGGAAAGCCGCATTCATCAATGAGCAAGGTGCTGAAATGAGGTCTGCCACGCACTCCCATGATATGGCATGATGTTCCCAAGGATGTCCAGTTGACCCTCCACACCAAGGTCCACGCGAAACCTCTTCATTACCTACTACTTCACAATGTCAGCAACCTCCCACAACAAAATGTATCCATCCCTCACCAACTTGCAAATGTTATCGGAACTTGGAAGGTCCCAATGGCAGAGGGAAACAGCGGAAGTGGAGAGTCAAGTGGGAGCTACTCACTCAACAGTCAGGAGAGGGGAAGCGACAAGGAGATCTTGAAGTCTGAGTAGATGAAGAGGCTGGTAGGCCTAGACAGAGGAAACTGTACTCAGAGGAGGTTCTGAAAGACGAGTTGAGAAGTCTCTGTGTTGAACACTTGTAGGTTAGGGACAAGAGGCCCTGTACTTATACTGGTCCACAGTAAAGTTAAAGAGGAGTTTAAACTCCTATATGGTCATGCCCTATGACCTGAAGATAAGAGGGCAAAAGGCTATTGGTGGAAGTTATAGTAAGTGATGTCATAGATAAGGAACCCTGAACCCTGGTGATAAGGGTATGACATCATAGTCTAGAGCTAGGGTGAAGGGTATGACGTCATGATCTAGAACATGTGACATAATAGTCCATCTAGAGCAGAGTAGAGTGGTCTAGCACCAAAAGCGAAATGAATAGTGATAATAAAAGATAAGTCATGGTGATTAGAAGGTAAGTCCTGAATAGGAACACCAGACTTTCGACAAATGTTGCATACTCAAACACCAGCACATAAATACAATGTCTTGATCTTTTCCCCGCATGCTCCTTTAGAGAGGTTTGGTTCTTGAGTGAGAGGTACTTGCTTCGAACCGCCGCATAGACCCACCGGAACCGCCAGATGTGACTCCTTGTGCGACACCGCTGAAGGAGCATCAGCGCCAAAGCTCGTAATCAGTTTAAAAATCATTGGAGTACCTCACAAAAGAAGTCAACGTACTACTGGCGTACTAAGGCAGTTTCTCTACAGAGGCTCCCCAGGAACCTGCAAGATTATCGAACAGTGGTGAGGACTAGGAAGAGCGGCCGCATACAACACATGCACATGAATGAACCCAATCTGACATTCACACACAGAAAAACACTAGTATGGATTTACATCGATAGTCATGAGCAATACTTATATACCACGAATAGCGTTAGCGAGGACTATAACTAGCACATATTAAGTCATTAGAGAATCGGGCCACGACGAAAGCAAGACAGCGTGGAGGAACGGAGAAGGACGTAGCATGATTGCCGCGCAGGGATTTCGACATCTAAATCCTAGTCATCTAACCAAGCAGGTATCGTATGTGGGTACTTGTCTGACCATCCTTGTGTTTCCCCTTACGCAATCAGTAGTAATAGTTAAAGCCCCAAGGCAACCTCGGAACCCACTTCCCAATGCGGTTCTTAAACCAACACCAAGGGAGAGCAGGATCACAGTCGTCGAGGTCACCAGACGTAGGCTTGGGTTCTGGCTCGGATTCTGGCTCACCGGGACGGCATTCAGATGAAACTCTGAAGCCTGTTACGACGTACGTTAACTGGAAGCTGACAAATTGACATAGGATGACTTACGTTCGTGCGGACTCCTCCACCCCATGGTGAACTGCCAACAACCTTGGCGTCGAGACCTAACCCCTTCTCCGCAAACCCTTCCCAGATATCGCATACGTTCTCACCGCCCGTCAAAACCTTGTCAACTTCAATGATCGCAGCCCTAGCACCAAAAAAGCTGGGAGAACAAGGCTGCATCTTCATTCCATTGATCACGAGTTGTAGCAGTAACGTGTTTCCATGCTTAGGAACGAGAAGGTTCGGTGAACCGGTGAGCGGATTGAAGGTCTATGGTCGATAGAAATCATTGGGTGGAAGTACCCCGTCGACATCAGGAACAGGAGGGAAAAGTGTCTCCGAGAAGCCGTGTTTGGCGATGAACCGCTGTTGAACAGCCCACAGCATTTCAGCCCAGACTTCCCCAATAGCATGGATGCGCCAGTAACCTGGACTGTCAAGGGTCTCATACGTCGATGGATTTATTGTTGCATTAGTAGAGTAAGGGTAGTTGCGGATGCCCCCCTCGCGATTGGCTGCCCAGGCACCCATCGGGTAGTCCGTGTAGGTTGAGGTAGAACGGACTGAGGTAGCAATGAAATCTGAGACGTGTTAGTTTGCTTGCAGTAAGATCCACATATTATAACAAACCTCCCCAGCCTTCACCCATACCGCCTGCTTCTCCCATTCGCCGCACAGACCTGGAGTCC
>JBBPNR010000569.1:0-20993 GCA_038091015.1 Boletus vermiculosoides
AGAAGAGCTGATGGCTTGCACGGTACTTATACGCCCGACGCGTGTGCACTGTTGCATAACCCTTACTGATACGTTGCCAACGGATCAATGATCAAATACTTTCCACGCAACACTCTGATGATTGGAATGTTGGTGTAGTGCGCGCAGCATCCATATAGACGTAGTTCCCCACATGACGGGCATGAAAGCCCGCGATTCGAGCGGTCTTCGTCCACCGCCCGGCCTTTTACCAATTAGCCGTCCTTGTACTGTACTAGGCTGTACTCCGAGTCCTGAGGGGCTGGAGCCTGGATGCGAAGCCAAACGGTTAGCAGTGCATCGAGTTCAAACTCACGGTTCGCTTTGGAAGACCCGGGGAAGCCTATGTTCGTGTCTGGGCGAGGATATTGGCTGATTTGACGCTACTCGTCGCTAAGTACTTCGCGCAAGTCTTTAGGGGGATAACTCTTCTTGAGGGGAGAACTGCGAAACGCTGGTTGGGTTCTCTGCTATGTAGAAACATGTACGGCGATGTACTTTCAAAATTCTCACGCAATCCTTTTGGCACGTATGAGATATTCCGCCTAGTAAGAGACGCTAGAGCACGTCGAGAATGTTCCAAATGCCAATGCATATCCACAGGACGGTGTTCGACATACAATGGCCTCGAAGTACCGTCTGAACGCAGTTGGGCTCACTCATCTTAATTCGGTACCGTCGTTCACGAACTACTAGGGCTGGAATACGTTACCAATTCGCAAAACGTTATCTGCAGACTTAGCACCACGGTCGTGCGGGTGTCCCCACAGTTCCAAGATCTAGAGCCACGGAGGTATGTGATATAACTGAATTTTTCTATATAGGTAGTGCACGACGAGCTATCATACCACCCATTTCTACACCATTACAGCGCACCGAATGACTGAAAGAAAGAAAATAGTGATCCAGGGGGGACGGATCCACCGTACAAAGTCGACTGGAGTTGGGCGGCGACCGATCCTAGAAGTGGTGAAACCCAGTCAGATGCTCGAACAGCTCCAGCGTTGACACGCCAGTACATACCAATCGTTATGCCGAGCTTTCCAAAGCCTAATGCCGTCACAATAGCCTTTGCCGCTGGGTGGGCGAGTAACACGGCCAACACAAGAATTATGAGGGCGAGAGTGAACTTTGGGTGTGCTCTAACTAAGTTGAAAAAGGTACTCGTAAGCCTTGTCGACCTCATCACGGACAATTGCCGTCGAGACTCACCAAAATTCCTCGCCCTCTTCCAAGCACCTGTGATGTACGGCCAGACAACATCGAAAACATGGGAAGCAGCTTCCCCTACTGTTCTCAGGATACTCGACAGTGTCTCTGACAAAAGCTCCAGCCACCCTCTTTCATTCTCAGACGGAGTATCGACATTGTTCGTGGCAGGCATGGTGCAGTTGACAAGCGACGGTGGAATGGTGCCATCGCCATCCTTTCCATGCAGTCTTTTGTAGGTTTTCTGCGGTGCTAAAATAAACCTTCTGTCTCCGTCCTGACTCGTGTTTAACCATCAGAGGGTAACGCAGATCGATAGAAAGTGGCGCAAAACAAGCGGGACCGGAAGAAGGTCAGGGGATCGAAAGGAGAAGCAGAAGTGTCCACCTGAAGTCCATGTCTAGCTAAATGACCGAGTAAGCCATATGGAAAAGAATTTTCTGGGAGTTCTTGACCTTGGAGGGTGGTTGCGTGGACAATGGACGAGTTCGGTGTTAGGCTACGACGAAATCCCCGAGTCCTCCTGTATCCAGCAACGGTGGACGAACTGCGAATCCCGAGCAATCATTAACGCTACGAAGCCAAGGATGAATCGTGCGTGGTAGCCGCTTCTTACCAGTACTATGTTCGGGGACGCCCTCGGACTCCGCAACGGAGTCCAGATTTGTGCATGATGGCATCTGAGATGCATATTATCCTCTTGCAGCCATGGTCTCGCCTAGATCAAAACAAACCAATTTCAGGGGAAAATAGATGAATGTGAATCCACGGTTAATGTGACGTACTTGACAACAAGCGATCTTCCTCAGTAGTCAAAGGAGACACTTTCGAAGCGGTGAATGCGGCGACTTCGTCACAACAAACCAAAAAACCAGCATCCGATAAGAGCGGGATATAATGTCATTAAATGATAGTACCCCTGCGAAGTTTTCACGAGCGACCCGGTCGCAAGGCTTCGACGAAACATTTTTGCAAGTAGGGTATCCAGTGCTTATCTTGACTTCAGCGTCGCCCTGTACGGTCATATTTGGAATGAGATCAAGTGCTCTTGACCCAGTAATGCGGAGAAGCGTTCCCGCAAACCGTGTCCAGCATGGTATAAAAGCTAAGGGTCACTGGAAAGGATGTTTGTGCATTAGTCCTCGGACGGTGGAGTAGAGAAGAATGCTAATAGGAACTATACCCGTAGTGTACTTACATATACTTTCGAGTCGTATTCATCTGATAAACACCAGCCAAGCATGATGATGCGTTCCTAACGGATAAATGATCAATCGATCACTTCCCGCGCTGGTTCGGTGATTGAAATATTGTCGTAGCATCCGCGTGGCTGCGCATCCTTATCGTTAATATTCAAGCTGATATTTGCCACGAGGAATGCATGAAGTGCGGAGGCGTTCGTCCACTGCTCGGCCATTTAGTGTTTGGCTGCTATTGTACGGAGAGCCTCACTGTATACATGCCTCAAGAATGAACTCACTACTCTTTTTGGAAGATCCAACCAAGTTCGTGTTCGTGTCCACCAGGGGGATGATCAATCGGTTACCGCTAGGGTCCGCGCCGTCTCTGGGAGAAAGTTCTTCTCACCAGGAACTCCAACTCGGAGTCTCGGGATCCAAGGCGGCTCTGAACATCCACCCAAGCCACCGTGGATAATCCTGTCGTCCTCTCGATGCCTATGATTGAAAGGGCCGATAACGGCGAAAGAATAACCTTTCACCTCTGGGAGGACGATCGAGGAACCACGGGTTCGAAAACTACTAACGCGAGCATGTTATGCGTCATGCAACCTCACCAGCGCAAAACAACACCCCCGCAGAACTACGAGGTGTCACTGCCCCTGAAAGATGCTGCATTGCCTGGCTTTCTTTGGAAGTTGGAGTGCTTGATTGTACCTTCTCATATATTGCTAAGGGTAGGAATATTCACATGCAAGTTGAGCTTCAGTTGTATGATGAAGTCTATTCATCACTAGCAAGAACCAAGGAAACCCTGCTACGACGTCTGTGCTGACTCTAGAGTAGTGACAGGAGTAGGAGGGATGGACGGTGCCAGTGAAGAAGGCTCAATCACCATATTCCCTAACCGTGGTGGCGATTTGCGAGTTACGAATTCATAGGTAGTCGGCAATTTCGCGGCACCAAGGCGCAGAGCTACGAAGGTATTCAGCCAATACAGAGGCAGGGATTATCCGAGACAACTACCTTCCCGTGCAATCTCTTCACGTATGGGAACGCCGCCAACTTCGAAGATGACCCGCCCAGTAGGGACACTAAAGTAGTTGAGAATTGTCCAATGTATGCCAAGAGACGGGACCATACCGAGTTGCCCAGAATTCGAACGTCCCCTTGCCCTTGCCCATACGCGTTTCGTTACCCTGCACATATGCAACGTCAGCACAGCTCCACTCGCGGACCAGACGTGAACGCACTTTTATGCAGACAGGAATATCAGGGAACACGCGCAAATACACCTTTGCTCCTTTTACGACCTTGATGGCCCGCTTGATGACCTCCTCGGCAGTCACAAGCTGTTTGGCAGTGAACCGGACGCCTTGTCCCTTGATTCGGATGCCATATTCTCCGTATGCAAGCGTGGTTCCGCGCGTAGACCCACCAGTAGGGATAGGAATGCGACCTTTCTGGCGTTTGGCGTACTTGACCTTACGTGGGGCAATTTGGTGGCGAAAACGCGCACCAAAAGTGCCATTTGGAACAGATATTGGTGCTAGCGCCTGTCTTATCCTTGGTAACGCAGAAGAGAAGGAAAGAAACGAGAACATTGCGGCCGCTGTGGGTGGACCCGTCTTGAGTTCTGTTGTCAGACCATAAAATCCGCGTGACCCCCTTAAGTGGGGTTACTTCGATTAATAACGAAGGCAGCTGCTTGCCCGCATCTGGACTGTATCGACAACGCCACGAACACGGTCGGTCGCCAGCGATGAACGACAAGAAGAGAGCGTTCGAGGGCAACGGCGAGACTTCTGTTGCAAAGAAACTCAAAAGGTAGGACAAGCTCTCCATTTCTCGGTATGGTGTCGTGTCTGATTCGTGTCGTGTCCTTTCCAGCGATGCTGTGAGTCCTTTCTCCATCTCTCAAGGTGAATTCACCTATCGCACTTCATTCTAACACGTTTCTATAACCTTTCTGCTCTTCCACAGACACCCTCTAATGGCTCCTTGACGCCCGTGGTGAGTCTCGCTGTGAGTAGCGACGGCCCCTCCCAGACAACTGACCACTTCATCGCAGTTATCAGGAGAAGCGCTCATCGCTCAAAAGCGGGCAGAGATCGCTGCCAAGGTGGCTGCTATGAGAAGCAACATTCCAAGCGTCCCGACGAAGCCTGCTCCCATCGCGACACCACCCGTCAGGACCACCAGCCCTTCTCCTGCACCAGGCCCCGAGGTGCCGAACATGGACGACCTTGCGCGCAAAGTCGCCGAAGCAAAACGCCGTGTTGCAGAAGCTCAGAGCAAACTCGCTGTCAAAGATAACCCTTACATGGTGTGTCCACTGTGTTGTCTTCGCGCAACTGGCTGACGACCCCATGTAGTCGATGCCTCAGACTGGAAAGAAGAACAAGCAACCGGAGCCTGCGCAACAAGGAGCAGGTTTGAAGATGGCCGCCCACCCATTGTTGCTCGACACTACACCGGTTGCACCACAGTCCAAGAAAGACAAGTACAAACCGATGCAGCCCAAGTTTGCCTCTATCAAGGTGCGATTGTCGGTTCCTCTGGTCGAGAAGTTTCCGCTTACCTAGGGTTAGGCAAATATCCGGAATGTTCCCACTCCTCCCCCTGCTCCGACGCCAGTTCAAATTGCCGAAGTTAAAGCCAATCCTTACTCCTCAGGACCCTCGGTTGTGAAGGACAGCGGTTTTGAGGGTGCTCCAAAGGAGCGAACTGGTCGTTCGTTCAGGTTTAACCCCAAGGGCAAGTACGTGCAACTCGGGAACCAGATGCGACAAGAGAGCCAACTCGAGGCATTGAAACAACGTATTGCGGAGAGTGCTCGCAAAGCAGGGCTAGATTCGGAATTCGAGACTCTGGAAAAGAATATCAAGGTGAGGATTTTTACCATTGAGCTAAGTGAAACTGACTTGGTGTGTAGCGTGAGCCGCCTCCGGATGTGGAGTGGTGGGATGCTGCGTTGCTACCGAACAAGACCTACGACGACCTTGCATTTGGTCTTGAAAACCTTAGTATTCGCACTCAAGATTCGCCAGTCACGCTCTATATCCAACACCCCATCCCGATTCCCGCTCCTGGCGACAAGAACAAGGTTGGCATCAAGCCACTCAAATTGACTGCCAAGGCACGCCACATCTTTTATCCCTTTCGTTCTTCATTCTCATTTCGTCTACAGGAACAAAAGAAGATGAGGAAGCAACGTCGGCAGGCCGAACTGCAAGACAAGCGTGACCGCATTCGAATGGGTCTTATTCCTCCTGATCCCCCCAAAGGTATTCGGCACAATGTAAATCGACAGAGCGTAATACTAATTCTCTGCAGTTCGTCTTGCCAACCTGATGAAGGTTTTGACCTCAGATGCGGTCCAAGACCCTACACGAGTGGAGGCTCGTGTACGCCGTGAAGTCGCGATGAGGAAGCATACGCACGAGAAGATGAATGCCGAGCGCAAGCTTACCGATGACCAGCGGCGTGAAAAGATTGAGAACAAGAAGCTGGAAGAGGAAAAGAAAGGGGTTTGTGGTGCTGTCTTCAAGTATGTCTTGGACATCTTTCATTGTTCCTTTGTCTCCCCCGTTCTAATGCCTTTTGCAACCAAGGGTCAAGAGCCTGTCGGATCCTGCTCACCGCTTTAAAGTTCGGAGGAATGCGGAACAGATGAATTTGACGGGTTTGTGCATCTTCAATCCCGGGTTCAGCATGATCTATGTCGAAGGCGCGCAAAAGTTTATACGACAATACAAGCGCTTGATGCTATATCGTATCCCCTGGACGGAGGCGGCTCGCCCTCGCGGAGGGGAAGAGGTCGAAATCGAGGAGGGCGATGAGGAGGGAGGCACAGAGGGCAAAGGGAAGGAAAAGGCTGCCGAGGTTGTGAATGCTGAAGGAGAGGGCGTAGCATCGCTGGAGGACAACGCGTGTTACCTGGTCTGGGAGGGTCTATTGCGAGAGCGGGCGTTCAACAATTTCAAGCCCAGGAGCTGCCCTACTGATGGAGCTGCGAAGGAAGCGCTTGGACAAAAGCTGGCAGGTTATTGGGATATGACCAAGAACTGGAAACCGGAGGAAGAGGAGCTGTTCTAGTCCACATTGGTATTTTACTACTTAGTATGATTTTGCGTGCTATTCGAATCGGCTCAACTAGGTAATGGCTTTGGTGGTTTCTCGCGGGGTTGGAAATGCAACGTATAAGACCGGAAGAGCCTGCCACGGAGTTTAACTGCCACGTCAACGACATGCGTCTCGCTCTGGTGTTCTCCGTAGTTTCATTGTTCACATTCGTCGTCGCTTCCCCCCTCGTCGACGTCAGCCCCAACTCGGAGCAACTGACACTCGGCAGTACAGACCCACAGCTGCAAGAATGCTATGGTTATGGCGCAGTCTGTGACTGGCAAGCTGGGTCGAGAGGGCCATGTTGTCCACCACTGCTATGTGTGCCGTGGAGCATGCATAAAACAGCCTACTCGGTCTGTGCTTGAGGGCGAGTACGTTTGTTTCTCTGGAACAAGCTGGACATGGTCTAATGGGCTGGCGATCCCGGCAGTGCAGGGACTTGGCCGAGAACCTGGTGAGGGCCAGTCTCGACCACGCAGGATGATTATGAACTATCCAGAAATGTCATGTCCAATGGTGTAGCTCTCGCGGCGTGCTTGGAATGTCTGATTGTCGTGGTCTCTTTCATCTAGTGTAGTACTCGTCTGTGTGCCAACCACCACTGGGGCGGTTGACCATTCCTATCACACCCTATGACGTCCCTTTATCACCCGGTTCGGAGCCTGTTTACTTATCTCCTTGCTAAAGTATTTATAGCTGCGGATACGAAGTATGCATGTCTTGTCGCGTGTTCGAGACGCAATCGTGTTCACGTTGTTCTTTGCCGGAACCGTGTTCGCGTTCCTCAGTTTACGTCGCAGAACTAGTTTAGGCTTGATCTAATCCACTACTACATCATGGCATACACCCATCTAGAACGTTGTGGTTACTTGGATTTGTTGAACGCGTACGATAGCTACTCGGTGCATACAAAATCGGTGGAAATTTATCACCAGTCTAGGTTTGAATGCTTGAAGCTTGAACGTCCGATTCTAACTTTCGTAGAATACATACTAGACGACATCCCAAAAATTCCTGGCTGTTTTCATAGTGAAATACGCCGACTGGTAATAACATCATGATGCTCTGTGGCGCAGCGAGGCATGAGCGCAGCCACAGAGCCCTGTCTTCGGACGGGTGATGCTAAGCGATGGGCAGCATTTCTCATCCTGCCGTATCCTTCCCGTCCTCATCCGAGCTCGCCTGCTCGTCCTCGTCGCTCGTTTCACCCACCCACCACTCCCTAGTCTCGATTTCCCAAAACCGAGGCGCCTCGCCACTTTTCTGCACCCACCCCCCTTTTGCTATCTCATATCGATCGTCCGATTGCCCGTGTACATACATATCATACATGTACAGTTGACTATCTCATAATGCATAACGTTGGGGAGTCCCCTCCATTATGCATAATGAGATCCTATGCATGAGCATATTGTCACACTGTGTGACCCACTGTGACTGTGACATGCCACAGGGTGTGTCAAGGAGACTCAAAGGCTCTGATTAGCATGTCAACTTGGATGACAAAGAACATGAGATGTAAGGTAGTATTAGTACAAGTAGGCCAGAGGTATGATAAATCTAACAAGGTTGTGCATCAGAGTGAATGATGTCACAGGCTCCTGGCAATGTAATGCATGATATACTGTTGTTGCAATGCACCCATGATGCAATATTCCTTCTACTTGCCAGTGCAGCATTGTGTACACTGGCAATGATGCATCACCTTGCATCACTATCCCAGTACAATTGTACATTATATAATATGATTTATGCAACACTTTTGGATGCTTACATAAGTGCTTGACTCTTCTGGTGGTTATATGGTTTATGCTCAAGGCAAGGCTTCACCTTTTGTGTGGGTTCCAGTGGCATTGGGACATTGTGGATGTGTTCAAAGTCAACATTTACAACTTGTTTTCCACATAATGGACCCTGCTCATGCATAACCTCCCCATTTTTCCTTATATGATAATGCATAACCCCCCAAATATGTTATGCATTACCCAATATCATATTTTATGCATAATCCCCCCTGCACCAAGTCAGGGAGTGGCTTGGGCTATGCATGATGAGATTTTATGCATGATGAGGTCATGCATTACGAGATAGTCAACTGTATATATACGTTTTGAGTCCCCCTTACCCCAGAGCCCTCCAGAACCAAGTCCAAAGAGTTAAGTTATATATTAGTCCACTATGTCTGACCTTTCCGTTGCTCAGGGGCACATGTACAAAGAAGGTTAATCGCTGAGGCCAAACACATCGGCCGATTAATCCTGATCACAAGTCAAATCATCGTTCAGCCTCGCACGACCTCTTTCACTGCTACCATCATGTCCACCGACGCGATAACGACCTATCAAACCGAGCTCCTCATCCAAGCCGAACAAGTCGGTGCGCTTAGATTTGGCCAGTTCACTCTCAAATCAGGACGGTACGCTACCCCATCGGCATAACCGATCCCAATGACATGGCATGGTGACACACGAGTTGTACACACATTCCAACCAGGATCTCACCCTACTTCTTCAACGCCGGTCTGATGAGCAGCGGCAAGATCCTCGATACGATCGCAAACGCGTATGCGGCGACGATCGTCGATGCGCTCGATGCGCAAGTGGTCCCCGCATTCGATATCATCTTTGGGCCGGCGTACAAGGGGATCTCGCTTGCGGCCTGTACGGCGCTCGTGTTAAGCGCCAAGTATAGTCGCTCGTATGGGTTCGCGTATGATCGTAAGGAAGCCAAGGATCACGGAGAAGGCGGGAAGCTCGTCGGGGTACCCGTGAAGGGAAAAAAGGTGCTCATTTTGGATGACGTCATGACTGCTGGGACAGCTGTGAGACTGGCTATCGAGTCGATCCAGTCGGCGGGAGGCGAGGTGGTGGGTGTGGTTCAGTTGCTCGATAGGGAGGAGAGAGGAAAAGACGGAGGGAGCACGGTGGAAGAGGTCGAGGGCATCGTCGGTGGCAAAGGACGCGTACTGTCGGTGCTTAAGATGAGGACACTGATGACTTGGTTGGAGGAAAATGGACAATCGGACGTTTTGGACAGGATGAAGGCACATTGGGACGAGTATGGTTGGAAAGCATAGAACTACAGACCGATACATTAGTTCCTGCTGTACGCAAAGTGGCTGGACCCTATCTCTTCTCTGGCGAGGTACAGCCATGCCACAAGTGCTGCGTATCCTACTGATCACCGAGCCGTTGACCAGATCCCCAGTTGTATCCGGTCGCGCGAGTACCCGCAGCTTGCTCGACACGTTGTCTGGGTGCGTGGACTTGATATCCGCCTCTGTTAGTGGCCCGGTTATCTCTTTCACGTTCACCGAACCAATCTCTCAACCATCTTGGTGCGAGAGCCAAACCCGCAAACCTCCCTTGTTCCACACCTCCAGCTCCAGTACCTGCACCCCACACCATCCACCACCAGACATGACCAACAATCATCCCTGTCAGACTCTCTAATACACGGCCATTTAAGACGTCCATCGCAAGGAGGGCGTATGGGAAGTATTTGGTTGGGATAGTGACGAAGCCCATGACGGACGTTTGTGCACCTGGTGGGGATAACGCGCAAATCAAGTACGTGATGCAGTTCAGAAAAGCATGGTCGTGGGCCATAGAACCAAACGGACGGTTAAGTGCCTAGGGCCTATTGAGGGGTGTCATAAGGACTTTGAGAACTGAAAGACTGACAATAACCCCAAGGGAGGCGAGGAAAAGCTGCCAAGCATAGTCTGAGGAACGACGCTCATAGTGCGTGAATTCGAGATTGTTGGAATTTTGGCTGTCGGTGTACCATGTGTTGGGAAGTTCAAACACGTAAACGAAAGAAAGAACCCAACTATAACATCAGAAGGTGGAACAAGTATCCAAGCCCCATTGCTAATTCATCGAAAAATGAGATTCGAGTAACGTTGAAAAGTCCACGGGCACTTACTTCCGAAAAACAAGCTAGTGTATACTCTCCAAAGCTACGAATCTGTCAGCGGTGCAGACATGGACCTGCAGAAAACACGATGAGGCTCACCTCCCATTTCTTGATAATGAGGGGGGTTATGAAGAGCAACTTGTACGCGGGCACAAGTTTAAGGATGGCGGGTATGGTGACGCCGAGAGAAGACAAGACGAGAAAACGCGTTACTGGAGGGATTTTCTTGATTTCTGCTATGATTTCTGCCATATTGGTTGCAACCTGTCAGACGTGGAACAAGGCGTGGCATCTTTGTAGGGTGCACGTGATGTGTCAACGGAGATTACACCGTGCATGTGATTGTTCATTGACAATTGTTATGGGACTGGTCCTGGGGTTACTCATTTTTTGTTCTGTACCTACTGGGACGCTCCTTTCCCGTGTTCCATGTCTACTTATCATTGCAACGAACAGGCTATCTGATGAATTTGAAGGCTCTACTCATCCATCTGTCGAAGGAAGACACCCCTGACGAAGAGGAGCGTGCTGATGTACCACAGGCATTCCAGGCAACACCCTCGCAAGACTCAAATGCTAGAAGTGACGCTAGTATCGTTGCACATAGTGGTGGAACGGCCGACGAAGACGACGCAGACTCTGAACATGACGACAACCAGGAATATGACGATACTAACCTCACTGTCGATTTGGACAACCAGGATGCGAGTCCACGCGGTCTGCGCCACATTTGTTCCCGGATATTGTCTTCCATATTTCCCTCCCCAAGCGACGAAGAAGAGATCCAAACATACATACCCCACTATCGAATCCTACCGATTTTATCTGGCATCACCATCCCATTTTGCATTTTGTTAGAGATACCCGGGATAACAGCACCATGGTATATCCGTACGGATGGTTCTTCTACCATCGTAGCCTCAAAACCTAATCCACCTCTGCTCGACGTCGGAATCGCGCTGAGTATACTTTGTGCAGTATTGGCCAACATCTGTTTAGTCGTTCGTTTCCTGGAGAAGCGTATCAAGACAATGACGATTCTATGCACCCTATTTCTCTCAGTACACGGTAAGCTCACCAGTATATGTCCTGCTTCGTGACAATGTCACTGTGTTTAGATATTATCAACGTGGCTGCTCTCACTACATTCGGAGCGACAAAGGGTGGATACACATACGGGCAGGCATTTTGGATGACTCTGTGCTCCACGATCGTGTCCATGTTCACAAATGTGACTCTCATTGTTGATCTCATTCGAACCCCCGATTTTAAGCGAAGCGGTGAGTTGCTGGACTGTCACTTTCGTAGCGGCCGGTCAGTTGATCACTCAGAATAGGAAGTGGACTCACTAGAAGACAACGATCTTTGGTCATTATCATCATTGGTCTATTCTGCTATCTTGCGTTCGGTGCTCTTGCCAACGCTCTCCTTCTCAACCTGTCATTCATCAATGGTTTATACTTTACGGTGGTGACAATCGAGACTATTGGCTTTGGGGATATTGTCCCAAACAGCAAAGGCTCTAGAGTATTTATCTGTTTTTACGCCACGCTGGGCATCATCAATATCGCTTTCGTGGTCGGGTATGTTCGCGAATCTGTCTTGGAGGGCCTTGATTTCGGGTATCGTAGGCGGCTCTTAGCGATCCAGGAGAGGAGACGATCTGCTCGCCGCTGGAGACGTGCAGAGAATCGGTGGAGACATGCCATCATATGGCGTTTACGCGAACGACACGCACCTGTTTGGATCCCAGAAAACATGGGGGATCGCAAGTCCATTTGGTCGAAGCTCAACTCGGCCTTCTGGCGTGCTGAATGGGGAATTCGGTCGACTACCGGAAGAGCCACACACCAGACTCGTCGCCAGCACGGTACGAAGCTTAATTTGTGGGCCCTTCCCCCATGCCAGCTCGAGGCTGCAGCCCTTGAGGCCGGTGTCCCTCTCGATACATTGCTTCCCGCAGATTTCTACGACACGTACAATCAAGATAATTGCGTCCATACTGCCGGTGTCGAACATCATGCCTTACCGTCGTGGTTCGTAGTTCATCCGGTTTATCATCGTGATAAACTTGCCACACAGCCTTTGACAAATCGCCGGTTGGGTGCCATGGCCGTGATGCTCACAAACCTGAGCCTCTCCATCTATGAGTCCGGTGGAAATCGCCTCCCAGCTGGACGCGGTGTTCAGGCTGCTTCGGGTGCAAGCGGGTCAGAGGCAGCCCCGGACAGTTCCGGGAGCTTTATGACGAGCTCCTCGGAGGACGGAGGAGATTATCGTGCCGACGTGGCGGATACAGAGACGAAAGCGTATTTTACACGCTCTGGTTTGAGTTGGGGTTGGTTTCTTATTTTCTGGATGGTAAGCGATTACCAAAACGAGGAGATGACGACTAAGTCTGTTATGTAGGGTGGTGCAGCCATCTTCAAAGCGACCGAGGGTTGGTCGTACGGATCGTCAGTGTACTTTTGTCAGTGTTCCCATTTCCTTGAACGATTCCTCGCTAACGCTGTCTGATAGGCTTTATCGCTTTTTCTACGATTGGTTATGGGGATTTGGCGCCCACTACGCCAGCAGGTCGTTCCATTTTTGTTGTATGGGCTTTGGTCGGCGTTGCGACCATGACGATCTTCATTTCAGGTTAGCATTTGAGTGTCCATCCTGGCTTCGCGACAATAACATCCCCTCACGCAGTCGTTTCCGAAGCATACACCTCTCGCTACAAAGGCATTCTTGGCCGTAACTCTTTCAAACATGTCGTTCAGCAATATCGCCAACGTACCAAGGTCGAGTTGAACGAAAAGGTTGAACGCATAGGCACCTCGGCCAGCGTGAAGTTTGTCCTCAGCGACACGTTCGAACGCGAGGAAACCGACGTTGTCGAAGATGAGTCACCGCCGGCGAGTGCCACCGGCGATGATAGCACTACCCCTGCCGTTGCCTCGACTTCCAGACCCGATCAGCACGTCCACCACGCCCAACAGTCACTGGAACAGCTTCCGCAGCAGATTTTGACTGAGACACGGTCTATCCAACAGTACATGCAACTGACGGGCGATTTCGACGGACATGCGACAGACGCGGAGAGGTTTGTCGATGGGACGGTCTGGAGTCTCGTCGATGACGTTGTCGGTGGGAGACAGCTAACCGAGTGTACCAAGATGGATATCTTGAAGGATGCGGAGTCTCGTCAGGTTCGTGGATTACACCCTTTTTTCCCCCTAGATGAGGACTGACGTTTTTATATATACCTAACCTTGATGATACATAGACGCTGATGATGTTAGGGATAGAACGTGAGTCGAACGAACTTGGTGGATGATGTGTTAATGCGTCCGATATGTAGGATCTTTGAAAGAGTTGGTGAACATCTCCGAGCAGGCAATCGCAGCTATTCAAGAACGGGACCGGGTCATTGAAACGTTGGAACGAGAAAAGGAGCAGGATGAAGCGGAGAGTGAGCACTGAACAGAGGTGTTGATATGGGATGGGGTCGCGATTCAGATTGCCATTTAGCATTTGGAGCACATTTCTACGGACTCTGGTGCGTAACTTATATATAACTATCTGCTGTGTGTTTCGTTACTGTCGTCCAACTTGGATTTTTGGATATTCCCGCTACGACCAGAGCTCAAGTACTCGTGGCTGACAAGATTTCACTGAATTAGTCACGCTGTCCTGAGGCCGGTGTCATCCAAACCACTCCAGGATGGAATGATACGTCCCCATGTGCCCATGTTACTCACTTGGATGAGTTTACAGTGCGTCTTATCATCACCAAGGTCAAACATGTGAATCCAGTCTAAAACGACGTACATATAAACCGGCCGCTGTCAACCCATGTCTGTCAGTACAAGAATCCCGTCCACGCGATGACCGTTCAACTCCCCAACACCGGAACCCTCGACATTCCATTTTCTACCCTTCTAACAGAGTTTGCGGGCCTCGAAGAGGTGTACAGGCTCGTCGAGGATACCCAGCGTCTACTGGGTACGTATTTCACGGACTTTTTTTTTCACGATGGTCGCATGCCGAGTCATGACTCCTTACCTCGTCGCGTCTGGCGTTTACTCTCTAATTTGGTGCGTCAGGGTACAATGTCGACGTTGACGCCGCTTACCAACGACGTGGCGATTTTTGCGGCATGGCCAACCATTCCTCTCTGTCCTTGGCATGCCGCCGCCATCGAGGACCTCGCCCAGATGGCGGTTGCGTCGATGGATCAACGCGTCACGGGGATGGAACAACGCGTCGAGGAGATGAAAGCACGGGTGGCTACGATGGAACAGCATCTCAAGGAACTGGAACGGCAACTTGTCGGGACGGAGAAAACCTCCGACCATATCGACGAATGGGTTGACGGGCCCATCTAGTAGTGGCATCAGCCAAGTGTGTACGGCCTTTCTAACCTTCATGGCACTTGCTCGTCTTGATGCAGAGCCCAAGGAAAGTTAAGTTGGAACTCGCGCGAGTAGCTAAAAGGCCACTCCATTTCCTAAACTTAACTTGTACGAGACTATCATATCACACTTTGGGAGGCTGTACAGTCGGTGTAGAGAGTGGAAAAAGTGGCCTCAGATGCACCGCGTCGTCTATTGAAAATAGAATAGAGCAGGAAAAAAAAAGTATGATAAAGGCAGTAATTACATAAATTGGCAAAATTTTATGGAAAAGGGTGAAGCTGGTGGGGGGAGAACCGTCTTGGAATCAGCAACCGTATCTGTGAACTGGATCTAGAGAACTGTTAGCTAGGGCACGCATGGGGCGGGGTGGAGAAATACCAAAGTAAAGCACACGGGTTAACACTCGGTGTCAGCAACACCGGATTCAGTGGGGTCGTTGTATGCGACTAGCTGTTGGTCCAGCATCGTGAATGCAGAGCGGATCAGGTCAATGGTGTCGGCGGAACCCTTGTTCTTGACCGCAATGGTGTACGACTCTATTTTCTCCCCCCAGTTGGTCATGGAGAACGTTGACATGCCTTTGCTCATATATCCGGTCACTTTGTTGAGGGTCTTCGGCAGCGTGATTTTGCCATCCCTCTCTCCCATTTCCTTTATCACTTTCCAGACATCAATCAATCACGCTGTCACGAATGAGGGTGAGAGCATGCTCATACTGCTATAATAGAGTCAATACGTGAGATGAAAGGAGCAAAAAAAGATACCACATAGTGCTATTTATGAGAGAGTTGAAGGGTAGTGTAAGTGGGATCAGTATTTTTGGGACAGGCGATTCAAATGCCACATTGCACAGATCTATCACGTATCTCAGGTGATCGAAATACGAGAAAGATCTTTGCAAACATGCATCAATATTCTGGCATTCCAAGCCCAACAACATTTTCCATGTCGTGATCCTTTCGCAGCTTCGCGGTGTGGAGGGATGCTACATCAACTGCGCTCAATGTTTTCCTCAAAAGGGCAGTCGCGATGTCGGGCTCGGGGCTCGGGTTGCCGCAGTCCTCGTGGGTGAATGGGTAGTGTGGGGCCGAAATGAATTGTGTGGCGATGTCTCGAATTGTTGCGTCGGACTGAGGGTTCTGCACCCTTGATCGACGACACCCAGAAGAAATGGACGATCACGACGAGAGCGGTTGAACCAAATCCGCTTCGCCACTCTGACAGGCGCTGCAATGCCTGTCAGCATGTAAGTGAAGGGTCAGCCCATCACAAATCAGTGAGAAACGGAAGTAAAACAATAACGCACCACGCCCAAAACAGCACCATTGATCGTCACCTCATGCTGAACATCGGGGTAGACCACTGCGAAGATGTTTTGACATGCCATTACCAAATCCTCATCGGAGATTGACCAAATGTTTGGTTGGCTCCCTGCCCAAAGTATTATCGTGTCGATGAAAGAGTTTGACCACCGTTAGTCCACGGGAATAGGAAGATCGCTATTCTGGTAGTCACTGCGGGCCTTGCTCTTGGAGATGGTGGTACCCTTGTGCTCTCACTTGCAGTGTCTGCGGACTCGGCGCCATACAACGGCTGTAACTGGCATGATCGGACTGTGATCGCAGCCCCTTCCATGGTTTTAGGCTTCTTTAATGCCGGCCGAGCGAGTTCTGTGTGTACGACGCTGACGAATGTCTGTCATGATAGTGCTAAGTACAAACGAGTGTATCAAATACCAAGGAAATATGAACTGAGCTCACTGGGGATGTAGAGCGCACCGCGCGTGTCTCCGCCTGAGCACGCATACCATGACTGTCCGAATCTTGGGGAGTCGAACCATCAAAGTCGAGTTCCATGTCGTTGTTTTCCTCTGGGTTACCGACCGCTTCATCATTCTCATCATTATCAAGTTCGCCGCCGGGAACAACATCAGTTTCGTCAATCATTGACGCCGCAGCGTTCCTCTTGACGACGGTTGAAGCAATGCGTGCACGGGGGATCCGGCGAATTGACATAATAGTACCATCGAGCTTAGGGTCACTTTCAAGGTGCTGGAGAGACTAACCTACCAGTTAGTTGAGCAAGTTTTACTGAACTCAACAGTAAAGCACCGAGCACGTACCGCAGGCATGTTGTTGTTCAACTTCCCCTTTCCTTTCTTGGCCACCGCGAGCATCACCTCTCGCTCCATTCTGTCATCAAAACCACCGATATGAGTTTCAATGCCAGTGGCATCTACTTCTGAACAAAGAGCGCCGAGAGAGCTCACAGTTGTTGCCTTCGTAGTCTTGCTTGGCTGATTGTTGAATTCGGATACCACTGAGGCTGATGCTTCCGAGGACTCTTTCGAGGTTCCTTGCGTTTTCTCGTGGACAAGTGTGGCCCAACCCTTCACAGTGCCAGTGAGGGATTTCCTCCTGTCGGTTTCATTATGGTCAGTAGGTAAAAGATTCACAAAGAAAAATGTCGACTCGATAAGAAGTAACATCAGAAGGTGTGAGAAGATACTACTTAACGTTTGTTAGTGATTCCCTTTTTCCGCATTGTCGATCACTGAATTCCTTGACCTGGTATCATGTAAACTTGATGTGAGTTTCATTCAACTCCCTCGCATGAATACATACATCGACATTGCTCTTATCTTTCCTGGCTGTTGTGCCCCACGGGAGCTCGCTGTGCCCTTCCTTCTTGTCGCGGAGCAATGATCTTGTACATAACATTTTTTCGTCCTTGTGAGTCACCTTTCTCAACTACGTCTCAATGAACAAGAGTCTGCTGCGGTCGGTAACTTGGTAATAACTGCTCACAACTACAGGCTCCTGCTCTTCCGTTGAAGACTCCACCATAGGCTCGGGGCTGCGCGAGGAGGTTGCGATATGTCCTCGGGGTTCCAAGATCACGAACGGTGGAGCTCGCGCACCATTCGCAAACTAGTGAAGCGGAAACTGGCAGTCCACGCAATCCGACGTGACGACTAAGCAGGTTTCCGAATTGGGGGTTGGACGACTTTCAGGTCAGATGGATCATCCGGATCAATGTCCTCAGTCTGTGGATGAGGGATATCCTAGATGATACGGAATGATATGGGAAAGGTTTGGTAATACGTTTCGAAGTTTGTGAGTTGCCTCCTGTCCACCTCACTGGAATATCGACGGCTGTACATCCTTGTCGTTGTAACGATGTCACCCGCTCGGATTTGGTCCAGTGTCGCATTTGACATCAATTATAGAGCCTCCTAACACACCTGAGATCTAAGCGACTCGCGGTGGGTTGTGAAGGAAGAAGGTAGGACGAGGACTTGCCTTTGTAGCACAAAGAACCCCTCCTTGAAATGCAGCCCTACTAGGGCACTTCCGACGGTGGGACATCCAGCACCTGCCTGAGCTTCATGTTGTCTCGTACGATGGTATTCAGAGTGCTCTGACACTTAAGTCGTGTTCATGATTTCCCTGGCTAGACTCGAGTTAAAATGTAATGATACGTTCTCAACGCAGGCTGATATCTCGTGCCAGTTGTGTTGGGATTCCTCGGTCATTCAGTGGTTGGTTGGTACATGGTGTCCGATGTCATGGACAGTCACTTGTACTAAATGGGCAAGTGAGATCATGATTGATCGTCGTCATCTCTCATCACCTCAATACAGATGGCTTCTCTGGCCAACTCCCGACCTCCCATCCGAGCACTACTCATCGATATTTCTGGCACGCTCCTGATAGGAACATCACCTACCCCCGGCGCTGTCCAGGCACTTGCGAAACTTCGCGCTGCACACATCCCTTTCCGTCTTTGCAGTAACACTAGCAAGGAGTCGAGTGATGCCGTGCACGAGCGAATGCGCGCGGCCGGACTGGACGTACGCCGAGAGGAGGTGTGGACGAGCATAGGCTCGCTGAGGGCGATGTTGAAGGATTTAGGGGTGAAAAGGTACGCGTTGTTCGAGTTGCGTTTCGTCTTGGTTCACCTCGGAGTGCGGTGTATTTCCGCTCATCGGGCTTTTTTGGGGTTCGTCTAGGCCATATATGCTACTCTCACGATCCGCGCAGGAAGAGTGCACGGATGATTCAGGGACGAAAGACGGCTTTGGCGCCTCTGCCATATCTGACCCGCCATCGTCATCACCATACGACGCCGTCGTCGTCGGTCTCGCACCAACCCTACTCGACTACGCACATCTCAACACCGCTTTCCGGATCCTCGTCGGCGAGGACCGACCTCGGGATGGATCCGCGTCTCAAATTCGCCCAGACCCAAAATCCAACTCAAATATAGAAACCGCCCAAGCCCAACCGTGTCCCCGCCCACCGCTCATCGCCTTGCACAAAGCGCGTTACCTCGAAGCTTCCGATCACGCCCTCTCTCTCGGCCCAGGCCCGTTCGTACTTGCACTGGAAGACGCCGCACGGACATCCGCAACGGTCGTCGGGAAGCCCACACGGGCGTTTTTCGAGATCGTGTTGCGCGACCTTGACTGCGATCTCAACTCAGAGCGACCCAAAGGAGATAACACATCGCCCAACCTTTCCAATCTGTCTCACGATCTCGCTTCCGGTCAGCCATCGCCTTCTCACGCGCACCGCTGGGAGGGGATCGCCGTGATTGGCGATGACATAGAGGCAGATCTCGGCGATGGCGCCGTAGAGCTCGGTCTTTGGCGTGTCCTGGGTGCGTCTCATACTCATTACTTATACCAACGCGTCACACGCTGATCATTGATGGACAGTAAAAACGGGCAAGTATCGCACAGGGGACGAAAGACGGGCGAGTGTACTGCCGCCTGACCAAATCTCCGCGTCGTTCGCCGAGTTCGCGGAGGAGCTGCTCAGGCAGCGGAAGATGTGATCTTGACGGTTGGCATCGCAAAAGCAACGTCTGAGGAAGGGACGATTCGTCATGTCATATATAAAGCTTGAAGGAACGTCGCGAACGAGGCTGTCAACCATGTAGAATGCAAAACCCAATTCTGGACAGCCCTATAGCGAGAAAGTTACATTTGGCACCCTCCTAATGCATGTATACTTCTTATGGGCTGCTAGAGAGTATGGGGTCTATCAGGGGGTCATGGACCCCTTCTCCCACGGAAGAGAGACCGAAAAACCTATGGACTGTTCGGGAGTAAGGGTTACACCTAGTCTGTGTTAGGAAGGATCAGCCACAAAGGGGAAACTGCTGGAGAACAGCCTGCAGATAGTTGTCTTAGATACATTCCCCACACTCGTTCTCGTTTTTCCAATAGATAATCTGACCATAGCCACACACTCCTTAACCTATCTATTATTGACAAGTAGAAATTATTCCTCCTGTATTTATGTACAGTAAGTCTCGACTGGAGGACTTATTAATATTCCTCCTTCGTGGGTCCTTGCATAATCTACAATCTAAGCGCGATCGCTCGCGCTCTTCCTAAGGAGAACCTTTTACATACTCGATATAGCACTACTCGTCGCGGTCGCAGTGGCAATGTAATCGTTCCAAGCATCGACAGTCGCCGATGGGAAGAGATAACTGGACGCGGTCGCAGCTTGCCCATAATAGATCGCCGCTTGACCAGTCATGATCTCATTCCCGAGCGAGGACACTTCGCCTCCGACAACGGTAACATGTCCTGAATGGGTTTCCTTCACCAATCCGGTTTCATTGTTACCGAAGATGAATTCTCGGGCGAGAGTCAAAGCCTGAATACGGGGTGTTAGGAAGGGAGAGACTAGAAGGAATCAGCCCTCACAGAGATGGGGTTGGTGTATGGAAGAAGATGTCCGGCGTGAGCCACAAGGGCATACTTCCAACCACGTTCCTGGTGGACGATCCCAGCAAACTCACCGGCGTCGTTGTACCATGGCGTTTCTGGCTTGCGTGTGAAACCCTGGATGCCACCAAACGACGTGTTCTGAGAAATGAAAATCAGACACACGAGGAATATCCAAAGTGTACGACGTCATACTTGGATGGCGACTGTATGCAAGTTAGCAGGCTACAATATCGGGGACAAGACAGCAGACCTACTTTGAGAACCAAAGTGTGGGATGAGGGAGTCGTCGTTCCCGGAGTATATGACCACCGACATGCCATGATCCGTCATGTTCGTGGCAAGATCTGTCAGGAATGCCATGGGTCTAGCCTTTCTGAGTATCTAATTATGCCG
>JBBPNR010000570.1:0-20973 GCA_038091015.1 Boletus vermiculosoides
CAGAGGGTAAATAATTTAATATGCATTGACAATGTGGATATCACTAACACATATGCCTACTTTCAATGCATTCTTCAAATCACAATGTAAGTAGTCTGATAATCTACATCAAACTTGTTACACCTTGATTCACTGTCTCAACTCTGGCATACTTCTATTACATATTTTTTGCATTCTGTTGTGTTTAGCTTGTAAGTACTACCTTGCTACTTTTATAAATTGTGTAATTGTGAATTTATATTCCTATAGGTCCTAGAGTGTAAGTTCAGATGGTACTAAGATATTCATGTAATAACAACAACAATCCTACTTATTATCTAAACAGACTGTCAGTTTTTACCCTCAACAATCATATATGATAGCTAATATCATTCAGATCATTACTCAGCATCAATCTCACCCTGTAACTCTTTTACAATTTTATTGTCCTATGTATTTGCTAAATAATCTCATATTTTTTTAGATCTCTACAAACCCACAGGCAATATCCATGGCATGTATATTCACGGACATATATTTATTATGTCAATTCATGGTCTGTTTCAGACTAGGAAAACAGCCAATTCATGGAAAAAAGTCCTTCAAGATGGCATTGGTAAGCTAGTTGATTTTAAGTTTTGACAAGTTTCATGTCATTGTCAATAGATCTTATACTGCTTCTTCAATGTTCCTTCACTTTTGCCCAAAGCAATTTTGAAGACCCCTTCTCCTTGGCAGTACAAAAGTATAAAACATCTGGAATACTTACTCAGGTGTCCAAGGAACTTGATGAGCTTTTTGTCAAATATACTGCTGCCAATAACAGAGAGGAAAAGATGGAACTTGTTATGGATGTAATCCTGCACCATCCTGTGTGTAAGTAGTGAAGTGACACATTTTCTACATACTGTACTAACTTGATCTCATGGTGTAGTTTAAATGTCATGGCTTGTAGAACCTGCAGTTTGCTTTTTTCCTCTTGAATATAAAGTAGATGAATTTCAAATTAGATGTCAGATTATGATAAGATGATCTGCAGGCCAAAGATGCATGTTGTGTAAATCAATATCAAGAGTACTGTTGATAGCAAGAATTCAACCTTGGTTTGCTCCTATAATGTATAGATCATGGCAGCTCCCTTCCACATGTGCCTCCACAGGGTGAGCATACAGCCACATTATATTTTTTTCCTATCCACCAAACCATAGTAAATCATTCACAATACAGTAAAGTATTATGGCATTTAAATTATGTTGCTACAACACTAGCACCATATAACTATAGCAACATGTCACCTCAGCTGGTTGCATCCATATAGAAAGGGACTGTGCAGTACATTTTACATCACTATTCACAAAACTGTAATTCCTATTTTGTATCATCCTTTCTGTATAGCCTAGTTGGCCATCAGGTTGACAGCATCCTTGTACCTCGACATTGCTTCCTCAAGGTCACTTGGCTCACCGGACCTCTCAAAATGAGCTCTGAAAGAGAGAGAAAGATTGCGGAGATGGCCAGGTTTGTCAGGGTGGCCATCAGGGGTGAGCTCAACAGCATCCTTGTGCCTCGAAATTGCTTCCTCAAGGTCACTTAGCTCGCTGAGTCGCTCGAAACGAGTGACAAAGCAGTTACCAAGGTTTGCCAGACAGCTAGATTTGCTAGGGTGGCCATCAGGGATGAGCTCAATGGCAGCCTTGTGCCTTGAAATTGCTTCCTCAAGGTCACTTAGCTCACCAAGGCGCTCGAAATGAGCTCTGAGGAAGAGGGCAAGGTTGTTTAGATGGCCAGGTTTGTCAGGATGGCCATCAGGGGTGAGCCCAACAGCATCCTTGTGCCTCAAAATGATCTCCTCGAGGTCGCTGAGCTCGCCGAAACGCTCAAAACGAGCACTGAGGGAGAGGTTGAGATTGTTCAGATGACTAGGTTTGTCAGGATGGTTGTCAGGGGTGAGCTCGACAGTATCCCTGTGCCTCGAAATTGCTGCTTCGAGGTCACTCAGCTCGCCAAGTTGCTCGAAACGAGTGACAAAGCAGTTGCCAAGGCTGCCCAGACAGCCGGGTTTGTCAGGGTAGTCATCAGGGGTGAGCTCGGCAGCGTCCTTGTGCCTCGAAATCGCTTCCTCAAGGTCACTCAGCTCGCCGAAGCGCTCGAAACGAGCTCTGAGGGAGAGGGCGAGGCTGTTCAAACAGCCAGGTTTGTCAGGGTGGCCATTAGGAGTGCCCTCCACAGCATCCTTGTGCCTCGAGACCGCTTCCTCGAGGTCACTTGGGTCGCCCAGGCACCAAAAACGGGTTAAGAGGGAACCAGCAAGGTTGGTCAAACAGCCGGGTCGGTGAGGGCTGCCATCCAAAAGAAGCTCCACAGCATCTCTGTTCCTCAAGATTGCTTGCTCGAGGTCACCAAGGTCACCGATACACAGGCCACCAGACGTGATATAGCGGGCAAGGCTGTCCAGCTGATCGAGCCGGGCTTTCGGAGTAAGGTACATGGCACTCCCAGTGATGGATATCGATTTGCCGAGGGCAGAAGCATTGCGACAAATAAATCGTACGAGAAGCGCAGCACCAAGCCTACTGAGCATCCATGGCTTTTCAACATGACCGTCTGGAGTGAGTTTTACGGCTTCTTCGATCATGGATATTGAATTGTCGAGGTCGGAGGCATCACCACGTCGTACAAAACGTGCGCAGAGTGTGTCGCCAAGCCTACTGAGCATCCATGGCTTTTCAACATGACCGTCTGGAGTGAGTTTTACGGCTTCTTCGATCATGGATATTGAGTTGTCGAGGTCGGAGATATCACCACGTCGTACAAAACGTGCGCAGAGTGCATCACCAAGGAAGGCGAGCACCGAGGGCTTGTCGAAATGGCCATCTGGAATGAGCTGCACGGCTTCCTCGATCACCGAAATTGATTTTTCAAGACAATCAAGGTCGGCAGCTATCTCGAAGCGTCTGCGCAACACGGCACCAAAGTTGATCAATCGGTATGGCCGGTCGAAGTGCCAATCTGGAGCCATTAGAGCAGACCGACCCAGATCCGAGATCAATTTGTCAATCTCGACCAACTGTCCTGACGACTTGGCCTGGTATCGTCTGAGCGTTTCCAGTACGAGATTCGCGGCTCGGTGCTCGTAGCTCCCCTCGCAACAAATTTGCTTGACCCCAGTCACGAGCCCTTCGATTTCATCCGCAGCGGACGCATCGCATCGCAACCTCCCGTAACAATACAAGAGAGCTTGAGCGAGTTGCAGTAGAGTCCCTGGTCGATCTGGGAGAGGCGCTGGACGCAACACGAGCACTTCGCGATAAGAAGCAATGGCCTCTTCGAGGCCGGAAATTGCACCGGAAACCTGACAGGATATGAACCTCGCCGTAGCAAGGTTGAATAGTGCGGCTGCGCGATATTGGTGATCGGAAGGGCAAAGGTCCAGCGCACGTTTGAAGCGTTCTACAGATTCTTTCAGCTCCACTATCCCGTGGTCTCTGTGATAGTGGAGAAGTGCATTGTGTCCTTCATCCGTTATTTCTCCGACTCCGATGCATGAGTGGTCCTCGCGTCCCAGCTAACAAAGTCTCGTTGATAACAGAAACATATAATGTAGCTGCTACTCTCACATTGCTATCGCCTTGACTCCGATCAGCGAAACAGTCGAAACGCCGTTCTTCGAGAGTAATAAGGAGCGAAGGACGGGAGGAGGCATCTTTCCCTCCCACAGAAGAGAACGAAACTGCACCGATTTTGAGTAAGAGCCACCAGAACGCCAAAATTCGTGGCACATACGGTACGTGCTGCCATTCTGAGCCAAACCACCCACGCTGATTTCTGATACGCAGAGCGTCTCTCCATTCCCGAGTGTTGGCTCAAATTCGAAAGAAGCGTTGAGGGAGCATCGGACCTTGACCGTTGAATCCATGGGACTAATTATCATGAGCGGCAGCAAGTAGAAAGGAGAAAGGGCTTGCTCACAGCATAATCTCATCGTCCCATTCGATGATACTATCGTGAAGCAAAACCGACTTAACTCTGCTCCTTCTCTTTGTACCGTTGAACTGGATGAGGACACAAAAGCCGACGGGCATGCGTCTGAGACCGGCGACAACGTTTTCCGCCCGCATGCCTGTGAGGCGATTACCATACCTTCTCTACAATAGTACGAGGCGTACGTACGTGTGATTACGATCTGCCGAATATCGCCAGAAGGAACAGGAAAGGAAAATGTCTTGGGAGAGAGCGCTGACTCGCGCAGTTTACTGCAGTCTGCGCTGTTGGGCTCATTGCTGTCGACGCAACCTAGTTAACACTCCAAGCCTTGGCGAAAGAAGTGACCCACGTCTTTCTCCGGAGATACCCCACATCTGAGAAACATCAGGAATCAACGAACAATCGTTGTGATGAAACACTTGCTGTCTGAGCTACAGCCATCCGTGTATTTTTCTTCCAAGAATGCCCGAAAGCGTCCTTCCTCTATCATGTCCTCGTGAGGCAATTCATCCTGGAGACTTGGTCAAGTTGTGCACGGAAGTAGTGCAGGACGCCGAACCTCTTCAACCATGGTTAGCCACTGGCTGTCATGAGTGACAGCCACTTGGATATTGGGATTCTTATAGCTAGAAGTTCAGTCTACTATAGCGTACGACATTTCAGTGCGCAAACCTTGTCCAGCAGGTAACGATTGATGACATCAGAAGGGTGAAAAGGCTGGAGAATTACTCAACCATTGTCTGTTCGATAATATGAGTGAGGGTACATACTTGGGATAATGCCGGTATGCGCTCGACACGTGCGCGAGTGATCCGCTGCCAGAAGAAAACCAGGATGCCAAGCAGGAAGCTCGTCAGCAACGTCAGTTCAGACCAGATGCTTCTCGAGCCCGGCGCCAGCTTCTCAATCACAGTATGCTCATCCCATCCCCTCACTTCGATCTTGAAACCTGATATGAGCACGGTTTGGTTCTCGTTGCGGTTGGCCACGTGACTCTCGCGGAAATCGCATCCGATGCTCCAAATATAATTCCCTCCATCGTCACGTTCCAGTAGGATCTGTTCCGTAGGTCTAGCATCATGGAACGAAGCAAGATGCCAAGAACTCGTTTTATAGAACCCAGTAATGAGATAGAGGGATTTGCAATTAGTGAATTGACACCAGTGGAGCGCACGTTCTTCTGCCAGCTTACGAAACTCTCCCTCCTTATTCTTGTTGAGATGTTGGCGTACAGCACCTGATGGGAGGATAAGGATTGCGCCTGACTTAGAACTTGCCGTGAATTTGCAGGCGCTTACAATACCTAGTCAGCATTGTCGCACCTCTCCAAGTATTGATATTAAACTACCTCTGGGTATGCTTCAAGTTACCACCGTGAGACCCCTGGATGCCATGGGCAATTGCATGACCGGAAGGGATTGCATTTGGAATATGAGGAGCTTCGTTCGAGTTGAACTGGGTCAGTCCAACAAGGCCCACAAGATCCTTGCGCCCGGCCAAGTGGAGCTCGTGGTCTGGGGAGAAACATATATTGAATAGGACTTCGAACTTGCCGTCATCATCAACGTAGCCGACATCTCCGATGTGGAGCCCGTTTTCTGCGTAGGATGGAGGGAGGCCAGGCCTTGGTTCTGGGAACCACAAGGGGTACCCGAATGATTGTCGCAGGTTTTTTGCGTACAGATTGTGCGGGGCCTCGACCATTGCACGAATGTGGTCGGTCAGATGAGAAACATTTGGGTAACGTGTCTCACCGGTTAACTTATCGCGAGAAATTTACAAGCTGTGCTGACCCAGGTACTCATCTTCCTATCGTATCTTTCGGCAGTACACTAGTAAACCAACTGCTGCCATTCTTTGTGTCGCGAATCGGTGAAATAGACTGAGCACCCATGACAAAGAAAGCGCAAAGTCTGACAGCCGAGCAGAACATTCACCGTGCACGGAAACTTCGTGATGAAACTATGTCCAGGGCGGGCGGGCGCCGGGCATCCATGCGGCGCGGGGACGACGAATCGCGAAGGGTCGACTGTCGACACCCGAAAAACGTGCCAAGGTTAGAACGACGTTGATTCGTGCACTTATGTAAGGCTGGCCAGTGGTTATGAAGTCCTCAAAGTTCGGAGGGCCTTGGAAGGTAAATGGAGCTAGATTAGATACGCTCGTCCTTTCGATCGAGCTGGGAATTCAGCACTGATACCTCCGAACAATATGATTTTGGGCGAAGGATTCTCGAATTTTACCCTCGTCGGCGACGGATAGTTCTCTTTCAATGCTGGTCAAGGTGCCATCTTCAACGTACTGCCAGAAAGGTCAGATGTCGATCGCTCGTCCCGTTGAACATTGTCGGATTGCCCACCTACGGACTATCTAGTTGACTACAGATCGAACTCGACGCATCCCTCTTGTTTTCCAAGCACCGTGCCGCTCGCCCCGCCTTCTTGGCAACCACTCGCTGCGGCACAATCATCACCCCACTCACTCGCATTAAGAATCCCTTCTTCCACCTCGTCCGTGCACACTACCTCGCACCCAGCCTTGCGCAGCACCTGGTGCTCTTCAGCGCGACTGTCGAAACCATTGGCTCTGAGCAGCTCGACAAATAGACCATCGACCCATCTTACTTTTGGACGGAGGCAAGGAGGAGGGGACATAGAATTAGACACGGAGTACCAGTTGAACCGATCGAACCACCACACGTCCCGGATGTCGAGCCTCAGTCTGACTCCAAGATAGACGGAAGACAAAAATGGAAACCTTGAAGTACGACCCCATGGATTTGATCCCCACGGGCGCCAACGATGCCCGTAGTGGTGGATGTTCGAGGGCGCGTCGCTGCCGTGACCTCCACAGGTGGGAGGACTGACAAGTTGGTCGGACAGGTGGGTGATACTCCCGTAGTGAACGGTGGGTTCTGGCCCGAGGAATGACAGGGGAGGTTATTCAAGAGGACTTGGGACCGCTCGTCAGGGAAACCTAACCAGGGCTGCGTTGGGATCTCTGAAAGCGGCGACGGTGATGTATGGCGAACATAGCGTCATGTTACGGAATGATGTCCTGATTTGCGTTTTCCAACTACCAGTACTACATCCGCCAGAATACTGCATCGACGATAGCACGTCACGTGCAATATCTCGACGAGCCTCTCGAAGAAGCAGCACAACAGGTTGTCGATAATCTATTCAAGGACGGTGGCATGGGTGGATCGTTGTCGTGGACAGCTAAGGGAACGGTAAACAATATTCTCTGGCCTGCATACTTGAAACTGACCACACCGCTGGACCAATCGCCCTGCCGCTCAACTGTGATGGCATGCACCGCAGTGTTATCCGGACGTACGGTGTACCTCTCACTGCCATGTTTTTCGATGATGAATTGCCCCAACTTTGAGAGTGAGAGTGCGAATTCCTCGTGCCAGTCTGCAGTTTGCGTGCTCAACCTATGTCGTCCCACGTTCTCTTCAACACCTCCCTATACTGATGTCCCCCATAGATTAGATCTCGTGGCGAACGCGTGTCGCGACGCCGCATTTGATAAACCTGGTCGCGATGTGCCCGTGAACATGTCCAACTCAGCTTACAAGGCGCGCCCTTTTCTCTGCACCGCCGTGCTGCACAACCAGAGACTCGGAGGCTGCGGGATCTTTCGTTTTCCTGATTCGTATCCCTTTGTGATATCGGATTGCGAGCTCGCGCTTTAGCCGGCAATGTGTATGTTCAATACCCGCCATAAAGTTGGGAAACGGGGATGGATGAGGGGGGTGAGCACCTACTACCCCATGGAAGGTCGATTTTTTTGTCTACCTGGTCGTCTCATTCTCGCTTCTGCAGTTACCCTTCTCCTCCCGTTTGACTTCCAAACGCCGTGCAGCATTTACACAATGCCTCGCAAGGTATAACCCGCTCTGTCCTAACACTAGGAGGGAGTGGACTGTACTATACACTCACCACAGGTCAGTTCGAGTCGGAACGCCAAGTGGGAAGTGGGTGATCACTCGAGATCGATAAGTGCAAGCATTCATCTCATTACTTTTCAAGAGAAGGATCTGTACTATAAATTCCCATGAACTGAAGGAACAGCTGGAAGCTCCAACATGTAAAGTTCCCTCTGAGGCTCATGGATCAGGAGGCAATAACATCTTGAGGCAGCTATCTGTTGCAAAAGCACTGACATAAGTTTGGCCACATTAAAACAAATTGTAGACAAGATATTCCCGAAGATGAAATTGTCATCAGAAAGTTTGGCTACAATCAAATGTTGGTGGCAAAAGGAGATTCACTGATTGAACAAACCTTCTGGAAACTCTTCGAAGGCACAAAAGGGAATTAATGAGAACAGTTAAAAGGAGGATGCATGGACAATAGAAACATGGTCTTCAAACGTGGAGGGGAGTATGTTTGGAGACAATTTTGCATGTGACAGGAGGACTACTTCGAACAAGTCCTCAGTACAATGTTTCAGCTAGAGAAAAATGATATTAGTCAAACAACCGCGAAGCAAAACAAAGTAAACACTTCTGTCTTCGCCCTCCGCGAGTCAAGGTTTTGCCATGGGGTCTTCCATTGCTGTTGGGGTGACGGGCAAGCTTCGAAGATGTTTGGAGACGAAACGTTTTGATCCGTGCCGTCCGTGCTCGACCTCGCTGCACTGTATTCTATGCGTAGTTGAGGAGGGGAGAGTCCGGGTCTTGTAGCGAGCCTCGTGCAACTGCGGCACTATTTGACTCGCATCTGAGCAGACGAAGATGTGTGATAGTGTACGAAGGACCGACGAGCTAAGAGGAGAGAAGGCGATGAGAACGTGCACAGAGGTTAATCCCTGGCGTCTTGCCTCGTTTTCCTTCGGAACTTCCGAAGGAAACGAGGCTAGACGGCAAGGATTAGTTGCACAGACATCGAATATGACGGCACGGAGGACCATAAAGCATACATAATATTCATTGTTACTCCATTTCAAGCGAACATGCATCTTGACTCCTGAGGATGTTGTGAGTTGGCGATTTTCGGAGGCGTCCAAATCCCGAATCATCGTGATCATGTCGACGACGACGAGGACCCAATTCCAGTGCCATCCTCTGGACCATTGAAGGAGGGTGTGATAGAACGCGTAACGCCTGTCCTTCCGAGACGGAACGGTGCTCGGAGAGGAGGGGAAGATACTCGTTGACATCGCCTTTGTCGAAATTGGACCTGTGACATCCAGGTGGCATCAAACGGGGAAGTCCAGGGTAGGTAGTGTGGGAGAGGGTGGCGGGACAGACGAGGTGGAGCGGGGGAAATGGTGAGAACGTATCCATTCAAAGTCTTCCAACGAAGGATAAATCGTTTCCGCGTGTTAACTTTTTTCTTGACATGCTTTACAGGAAATGGTGCAACCACACGTCTCTACCACACCCTGAGCGTCTGAATCCTCTCCATATGCGTACGCGTGCGGAACCCGCACTCGTAACTTATAGTCATACGAGTTATCTCGTCTTGGCCGTCTGGGTGGAGAGGGTGTGGGAGGGTGGAACAGGCGACAGGGACGGCTATGCTCGCCACGTCAATGCACCATTCCCCAGAGTTCCTATCTGACGTAGGTGTAACGTTACCCATTTGATTTATACGTGACCGTGTTCGAAGTTGAAATTGTCCATGGCGGTGATGTGAAATGTCGATACAGTGAGCCCTGGTCTAGATGCGTAGATATCATATTCAGGTGGCTTGCATTGCCTATAATTGTCAAAATATACTTCCGGAACCCACGTACACGAGCCTGACGCAAGGACCTTGTAAGGCCCAGCCTTTGGCGACCGCTCGGCCGAGTGGCGTTCATCCGACCCTCGTCTTTGAAGTTGACTATTATAGAGCCCTATCAGATACACCTGGCCGCGATTAGTCCGCTTTATTTACCTTGGTAAAGTTTGGGCGTTGAGGTGAAACTGTCGCCGGCCGAGGTGGTTGGTGGTTGGTTAGTTAAGCGTACGTCGAAAATAGCTTAAGCGTATTCGTGTGAGTAAGTATGACAGAACACCGTCACGAGCATGTTGGCTGCCGCCGATTGTCGGAGGCGTTCCGGTTCATGTTCCTGAATGGAAGGATCATATCTACGATGTCACTCGGACTTACTATCACAGGTAGGTTAGGTCCGACTTCGCGGCGCAGGGGTCTGTCATTGAATGTATCGAAGACGAAAGATCTGGAAGGTGATTGAGTGAAGAGTCTGCCTCTCGGAGACGAGGGCTTGATACTTGGGGGGGAGGCGAAGAAAGTTTGACTTCCGCGTGCTCATGGGATCTCTTCTGTTGATTGTGTTCGATACACAAACACAGCCGCAATCGTGTTCCGGTTTATGTAAGTACGCTCTTCCGACGATTGTAATCTGTAGAACTCTGAATGACGCCATGGGTAAGTTGTATGACTATGGCAGTGCGAAGTCGTAGAATTGAAACATGTACTGGTAGCGTCCATTAAGATGAATGCGTTGGTTTCACCCACCACGGATGCATCTCGCGCCCACGGAAGCAGATACGGCTGGTCTATGTTGGAAAACTGCGTAGGGATGTGCACCGGAGCTCGGATCAACGGTGACATACAAGTGTATATATACATGGACAGCGCGGATCCACACGTCAAAGTCGGGGGAGACGGTGATTGGGTGATAGACTCTGAATTAGCTCTGATCAAGCATGAATGTTTCAAGTTCAAAGGTCGTCCCTTGGTGATTACAGCGCAAAACGCAAGGGTGAGTTTGATCGCCGTTGTGATAAGCCCACCAAGCGAGGAATGTTACGAGGCGTTGAGAGCATATGATGTCATTGCTAATTGTCTTCGCTGAGTGGATAGAAATGTCTATATCCTCCCATCCGGACGGATCTTCCACTAATTATTGTTGTTGAAACGGAGTGAGGTTTCAGACAGTCAAATCTTCCATGATACACGTTCACTCACGCTGCGGAGATGAAAGCCCACTCATCGAATTTGGGTGGAAAATGCTTCACAGGAAGTGTGGCCAGCGCTAATACAGGTACCAAGGCTCTGTATGGGAGAGGCTTATTGGCTGAAACGAGGGCGCCACCCCGCGTGTGAGACTCATGTTAACGTGTACAGCAAGTCGTGTGACCGCGGAGATGGCTGTTCCGACGAGGCCGACTGAGTGTTGAATGCAAGGCGAGTGACGACATGGAGATGCTGCCGTACAAGACGGACGTATATTCCAGAAAAGAAGACGACCCGTATAATTCGATGACATCGGGGCAAAACGGACAAGGCGGTGGTAGAAACGCCGAGATTGCAGTGGTTGGGGAGAGAGAGGGGCGTGACATGTGACTAGTACATTTGATGTCGAGTATATATGGAAATCTCGATTATCGCGACGTTTCCTCCACATCCTCGAAGTCAACGTTTAGCCCGTCCTTCTATGATCATGCAGCACACTAGCCATGATTACGACTCTCTCAACTCTCCACAATACATCCACCAACCAACCCCATCCAGACCCTCTCCCGTCCCTCTCACTTCACAGAGGCAACCAAACCGTCCGCAGCTCCCCAACCAGCCCGGCGCAGCACCGAGAAACACCCTCAGCGGCCTCCTCTCAAACAGAACAGGAAATGCGCCCATTCCTCCCTCTCTCCAAGCAAAGATGATGGCCGTGCGTTCCATTCCCCTTCCCGTTTTGTCCCTTTCTTCATTCCTCTCCCCCGTCAGATGCTTAACCGCGGGTCACCTGGCCCTCCGGGTTCCACTTCCTTCTCCATCGACTCCGCCGCACAGGCTTTGCAGCGCACAAATTTAGATGACGTACAACGCCCTCCCCTTCAACAACCCAATTCATTCCCTCCCCCATCTGCCCCCCGAGGCGCTCCCTCCACCAAGCGCAACAAGCCCGGTTTCAAGTTGTCCGATATCAATCCAGATGCCGCCATCGGTGCCGCAAATGCTGGCCTTGGAGAAGGCAGACCCTCGTTAGTCGATGTCGGTCGTCGTGCCCCTACTTTCGATACCCCTTTCGCCAACTTCAACAAAATCGTGTATGTCCTTCGTTTCTTCTTTACTATCCTTCTCATCTTCGACTTTCCGATTAGCGATCCATCTGGTCGGCTCAACTTTGCCGGAAAGGCCGTCATCCACGCATCTGGCGTCGATTTTTCAAACGGGTCTTCATTTGCGATCAACATGGAGCAGCTCCTTCTCGAACACGAACTCGGTCGGGGAAACTATGGAACCGTAAAGAAGGTCATTCATAGGCCGACTAATGTCGCAATGGCCATGAAGGTCCGCCCTCCCATATCTCTACCCCATACGTCATTTAATCACTGGCCCCACCCCGTTTCTGTTTGTACTTGCTTCAGGAAATTCGCCTAGAACTCGACTCCACAAGGCTTAACGGCATCCTCATGGAGCTTGATATCCTTCACCGCGCCGTAAGCCCGTTCATCGTCGAGTTTTATGGCGCATTCTTTGTCGAATCGTGCGTCTACTATTGCATGGAGTACATGGATGGCGGTTCCCTTGCCTCCCTATGTTGCTTCCCAAACGGGAATGTCTCCCTCCCCCCTAGTATTTCGTCCAGCCCAGGTTCCGCCTGGACTTCCAGCCCGGCTCCTCTGGCAGAGCAACACTTGCGACGCATCGCATCATCGATGACTAAAGGGCTCGCCTTCCTCAAAGACCAATTGGGCGTTATGCACCGTGACGTAAAGCCGACCAACGTCCTCGTCAACCGTAAAGGTGAAATCAAGCTATGCGATTTCGGTGTGAGCGGGCAACTCGAAAAAAGCATTGCTCGCACCAATGTTGGGTGCCAGAGTTATATGGCTGTGAGTCACGTCTGCTGCGGTTGTCTTCATTTTTTCCGCCACGTTGACCATCCTGCCATCGGTGCTATTATTAATCCCGCATTTGGTCTTGCAATTCACAGCCCGAGCGGATAAAAGGCTCCTCACCTTCTGCGTCAAACCTTGACGATGCCTTTACCTCATATACCGTCAGTGCTGATGTGTGGTCTCTCGGTCTTTCGATCGTGGAAATTGCTAGGGGAAAGTGAGTTGTTTTATCTCACCACGCTCCACTCTACCTTGTTTTACATCTCCGTCTCAGGTACCCATACCCCCCTGAAACCTACGAAAATGTTTTCGCGCAGCTCAGCGCCATCGTCGACGGTGAAGCACCTGGACTTCCGGATGATGAGGACACCCCCGATGAAGTCATTGATGGCCCACTGACCGCAGACCTGAATGAAAATGGTGACGGAAGGCCTCTTGGCAGGAAATGGTCTGCCGAAGCACGTGATTGGATAAGGCAGTGTCTGATCAAAAACGCGGATGAGCGGGCGACATATCCTGACCTGCTTGCGAGTATCGTCTCCATATTCCCAGAAGATGCGTATGCTGATTAAGTATCGCAGGCTCACCCATGGATGAAGATGGACGCGGAGCGTGAGGTCGATATGGCGGATTGGGCGACACGCGCAATCGAGTGGCGAGAACGGGGGAGACGTGGGTTTGCAATCTACGAGTGAGCGCAGTGTCTAGACGATACTTTCACCTTGTGACACCCTCTCGAGGAGAACCACTCCATCTCCACGCGCTTCCCCTCGCGACCGGTGATCCATGACACCTCGTGGCAGGCATGCCACATCGAGATTCACCTGTCACTCAAGGCCCCACTTCGTTGTCAATTACCTCGCTCAACAGAGAAGTGTATCTGCGGTGCGCAAGCTGTGGTGAACCATGCGGCGCAGATGTTTTTACTGCATTAGTTCTCGACTCATCCACTTGGCTACCGGGAGAGTAGCCCCTCCATACACACATACATTGCGCTTACCCATCTCCATTCTCGGGCATCACCATGTAAACTACCAACGCTGGTCGTTTAATACCCCTTCCATACGCGTCACATACATCATTCCTGAATCTATCTACTTACCAACTCTTAGCTACGCTAGTTTTCTCGTGGTCATCATTCGTCGTTTGGTTGTCGGTCATGCATCTGGTTACTTTTGGTTGGATTTGGTTGTTCCATGGTTCGTTCTTGTACGTCTTAGAAACTGTAGTATTCATCGGAGCATTAATCTTATCTCGGTGTCAAACTGTTTTGGTGTGGACAGATGCCGCGCTGGTCGGGTAAAGTGACATTCCGGTTTCCGTTTCTGGCGACCTCGCCCCAGTTTACTCCACGCAGCTTTCGTCTCGGATTCGAATCACCAGCCGTCGAGTGATCAAGCTGTCTCCACTTTACTCTGGTAAGTCGTTTAATTTTTTGCTAGTACTCTAACGAATTTTCTTTTTCGACCATTCTCAGTCGCGCTCAGCCTTGTGCTGCTCTTCCGTGCGGTCCTCGCACTTGTTCGTTCCATCTTCTCCGAATACAGCCTCCCTACCCGCTCCCGTTCACGTCGCACCTTTCACGACATGATTCACGTCAAGTGGGACCGCGACATCCTCCATTTTCCAATTCCACCGCTCAACACGCCACTGGGCAAACTCCGCGCCGACTTGGCGGCGTACACCCATCTCCCGGTGGGGTCGTTCAAGTTGGTGTACAAGGGTGCGGTGATGAAGGAGGATACTGCTCCGTGTGCGTACCATCCACTTGTTTGATTTCAAAGACACTCACATCTATCAACTATGGTTGATATTGGAAATAGTGTCGACCTACAAATTGAAAGAAAACGCGACGATCGCGTTGATCGGTGGGCATACCCTCGCACCTGAAAAACCCTCTGCTTCAGCCACGTCACGCTCGCCGGCGCCCAAGTCAAAGCCACCAACACCACAAACAGAGGAAGGTACGATTTTGGCGATTCGAGCAGAGGTGGAGAGGGTGAGGGTGACACTCGTTCCGGACGTCAATGCGTTTGTTCGGGCGCTCGCGCCGTCTTCTGGGGAGGGTACGACGCCAGAGTTCGAGGTTGCACATTCCGAGTCCGGTGTCCCGCCAACGCCGGTGGATCACACTCGACTGTCAGAGTTGTTGTTGCAATCCCTTCTTCGACTGGATGCGTTGCATATGTCAGGGTCTGATTGGCCGGAGGCGAGGGTGCAACGGAAGGCGGCGGTGAGAGAGGTACAGGGGGTGTTGGATCGGTTGGATGCGGCGTGGGCGGCTCGTTAAGTCGTAAGTAGTATTTATTTGATAGAGATGTGGAGTGGTAGAGTGTCTATGGTGTCTAGTATTTACTTATTCTCGTTTTGAGTGTCGCGGAGGTTCTTCAAACACTGGCGACAGTGCTGGTCATTCGACGAGGAAGGACAGGAAATCCGTTGAATTCGAACTCGACCGATCATGCACTATACACCGCGAGTCGGTGGTTCAAGATGTCAGCGTAGTCGTTTGTAAAATGTAGTGTCGCTTCAATTGGGCTAGGAAATTGAAGTGTCACGTGCAAGGCTCACTGATCTCCGAGTCATAGATTTGCTTGTGAACGCCCTTTCACTTGGTTACCTTTACATCTGAACAGTGGGGATAGACTTGACTCGATCTAATCAAGGTACGGTAAGCTATGCGTGCGATATTTATCCACGAGTCACTCAGATCGAGTCATTCGTCACTTTAGATTTTCAGCGCATAAAGCTCGCTTCGCGTTCAAGACTGGTTCCAAACATCTTTCCAACACTAGAGACGGTGCATAGATAATCATGCCATTCCCCAAGCACAACAGTATGTCAAAAACCTCCTACCATCGTCCCATCTGACCGATCTGTACAGTATCACAACCGTTCAACTTCTCCAAGGAGGAAGAAAAAGTCATCGCATACTGGCGCGAGATCGACGCGTTCCAGACGAGCTTGAAACTTTCAGAAGGGAAACCCGAGTATGTCTTCTTCGATGGACCGCCTTTTGCCACTGGCTTGCCGCATTATGGTCATCTACTGGCCGGTACCATCAAGGTGCGATTTTGGATTCACCATTCGGGGTCCAAGGACGATGTCGTGCTGAACCCTTCACGTCTTGTTGCAGGACATCGTAACGCGATACGCGCACGTTACGGGTCATCATGTCACCCGTCGATTCGGCTGGGACACTCACGGTCTACCTGTCGAACACGAGATCGATAAGAAGTTGGGTATCACCGGTAAAGAAGACGTGCTGAAAATGGGCATCGACAACTACAACGCCGAATGCCGTGCCATCGTGATGCGTTACTCATCCGAATGGCGCGCGACCGTCGAACGCATGGGCCGCTGGATCGATTTCGACAATGACTACAAGACGCTGAACACGACGTTTATGGAGAGCATCTGGTGGGCGTTTGCAGAGCTTTGGAAAAAGGGGATGGTGTACCGCGGTACACGGGTGATGCCGTATTCGAGTGGATGTACGACGCCGTTGTCCAACTTTGAGGCTGGGTTGGATTATCGGGACGTCAACGATCCGGCGGTTACGGTTGCGTTTCAGCTCGTCGATGATCCCACCACGGCACTGTTGGCGTGGACGACGACGCCGTGGACGCTGCCGTCTAACTTGGCGCTGTGCGTCCATCCCGAGTTCACGTATATCAAGATCCACGATGAGGAAAAGGACACCAACTACATTCTTTGCGAAAAATTACTTGGGGCGCTGTACAAGGATCCCAAGAAAGCCAAGTTCAAGAAGGTTGCGACATTCAAGGGTGTGGATTTGAAAGGATGGCGGTATGTGCCGCTCTTTGAGTATTTCACCGAGCAGGTGAGAGGACCGCCTTGATTTGTGCGTCGAGAGACTGATGCATGCGTTTCGTCCGCAGTACGAAGACCGAGCATTCATCGTCGTCACTGATACGTACGTTACCGACCAAGATGGTACAGGGATCGTCCAACAAGCGCCAGCCTTTGGTGAGGACGATCACCGCATTGCTAGAGAGAATGGTATCGTGGCCGCAGATGAGATGCCACCCTGTCCTCTAGATGATGCTGGTAAATTCGTCAAACCCGTCACGGATTACGAGGGCATGTACATCAAGGCCAGTCAGCACACGATCGCATGGTTGTTTTCACCTCTGCTGACATGTACGTTCATGTAGGCGGCGGACAAGGAGATTATGAAGCACTTGAAAGCCAAGGGACGTCTAGTCGTTCAGTCTACCATCAATCACTCTTACCCGTACTGCTGGCGGTATGTACCTTCACGACTCTGTCGATCAGAGGAGTCCTGATCGAACATTTTGTTTGAAGATCAGGCACGCCTCTCATTTATCGCGCAATACCCTCTTGGTTCGTAAGAGTGGAACCCATCAAAGACCAGCTCGTCGCTAACAACAAGGAAACATTGTGGTAAGAAACCCAGATGGTCTATCTGATATCCCCTCCCGACTGAACGAACCAGGGTTCCTCAAGCTGTTGGCGACAACCGCTTCGGCAACTGGCTTGCCAATGCACGCGATTGGAACATTTCAAGAAATCGTTATTGGGGTACCCCGCTGCCGTTGTGGGCGAGCGATGACTTTGAGGAGGTTTGTTCGATTGTTACATTCGTCGCCGATGGAGTAGTGATTAATACGATTCTGTCCAGGTCGTCGTCGTCGGTTCCATTGAGGAATTGGAACGGTTGACTAGTGTGACTGGTATCACCGATATCCATCGGGACAAGATAGACCACCTCACCATCCCCTCGCAAAAGGGAAAGGGTGTCCTAAAGAGAGTCGAGGAAGTCTTTGACTGTTGGTTCGAGTCAGGCAGGTAAGTATACCTCACATCGAACCGTCGTCCAACCAGAAATAAATCCGGACATCAGCATGCCATATGCCCAGGTGCACTATCCACTCGAGAACAAGGAAATTTTCGAACACAATTTCCCTGGAGATTTCGTGTCTGAAGGTATTGATCAGACACGAGGATGGTTCTACACGTTGCTTGTGCTTTCGACCCATTTGTTCGGTAGAGCGCCATGGAAGAACTTGATCGTCACTGGTCTCGTCCTCGCTGCCGATGGCAAGAAGATGAGCAAAAGTCTCAGAAACTACCCCGATCCGAATTTGATGTTTGAAAAGTATGGTGCTGACGCAGTTAGGTTAGTGTTTCATGGCTCGAGTGGCATGATGACCCCAAGTCCTGAGGCTGACCGTTCGTCTTTCCAGGATGTTCCTGGTGAACTCGCCCATCGTCCGCGGCGAGAACCTTCGGTTCCGCGAGGATGGCGTGCACGACGTCGTCTCTCGCGTCATGCTCCCCTGGGTCAACGCCTTCCGTTTCTTCCTCGGTCAAGCAAGCCTCTTGCAAAAGACGACCGGAATCGAGTTCAAGTATAACCCTCACGCGCCGCTTTCGAACAACGTCATGGACCGATGGATCCTCGCGCGTTGTCAATCCCTCATCTTGTTGTTCCGTGGGGAGATGGCCGCGTATAGGCTTTATAGCATCCTCCCGCGCCTGTTGGATCTCGTCGACGAACTGACGAATTGGTACATCCGATTCAACAGACGGAGGTTAAAGGGCGAAGACGGTACGGAGGACACGATTGCTGCATTGAACACCTTGTTCGAAACGCTGCTCACATTATGTCGTACAATGGTAAGTACCGTCATCATCGCGGTTGTAATCTTGGAATTTTTGCTCAGCGCTGACGAGCGTGTGGTTACGTCCGACAGTCTTCCTACACGCCATTTTTGACGGAAAACCTTTATCAGACGTTACGGGACTACATACCGGAAGATCCATCGGTCCCAGATCCTCGTTCGGTCCACTTCTTGAGCTTCCCAGAGGTGAAAGAAGAATACTTTGATGCCGAGATCGAGCGACAAGTACAGCGAATGAAGGCCGTCATCGACCTCACTCGAAACATCCGCGAGAGGCATAACCTCTCTCTCAAGGTCTGTGCTCTTCGCGACGCTTCCCACGTCACCACAGCACTGGATGACTGACCCATAACTTTAAAACAGACCCCATTGAAAGAACTTTTGGTGTTCCACCCCGACGCACAGTACATTGCAGACGTGACATCCCTTCAGCGGTACATCCTCTCCGAGCTCAACGTGCGTGATGTCATATTCACCTCTGACGAATCCATGTCCGGCGTGCGCTACCGCGCCGTTGCGGACTGGGGCGTCTTGGGTCGCAAACTTCGCAAGGACCTCGCCCGCGTCAAGAACGCGCTCCCCAACGTCCCGAGCGATGCCGTCAAAACGTACATCAACAACGGTAAACTCACGGTGGACGGCATCGAGCTCGTTGCGGGCGATTTAACGGTCCAGCGATATCTCGAGCTGCCACCTGCCTCCGAGGGCCAATACTCGACGCATACGGACAATGATGTGGTCGTGCGGCTGGACGTACAGGTTCACCCGGAACTGATGGGCGAGTGGCTCGCGAGAGAGTTGATCAATCGGATACAGAAGCTGAGGAAAAAGGCGGGGTTGCAAGCAACGGACGACGTCGACGTGTATTACAAGTTCGAAGATGGGTCAGGGGCGGAGTTGCTTGATGCCCTCAAGGAGTATGCAGAATTCATTTTGAAGACGGTGAGGAACGTCCCGGTTGATATCCAGGAACGGAAGGGTGGAAATTTGATCATCGAGGAGGAACAAGAGGTTGCTGATGTCAAATTCTCATTGACATTGGTAAGAGCTTGATAGAGGAAGCTGTGGCAGTATTGAAGCGGAAGAAGAAAATGTGTACTATACCTCGTAGCAAGTAGAATGACGGGAGGCGTAACTGGAACATGGAAAACCCGTAGAGTGTTGGTAATATAGGAATACAGGATGCTAGTGCAGACCCAGAGCGGCATGTCTCTAGGACTTCGGCGGTCATTTCTTGGTTGAGCCAAATCCTCCAAAGCCCATGACAGCTGCCATTTCATCGTCGACTTCCAGAGTGGATTCTTTCGCAAGAAGTATTCGTGCCTGCTCTTTCTGGGCTTGTCTTTGGACTTTCTTGTCTTCACGTCGGGCGGCTTCCTGGGCCTTGAGTTCTGCTAGCCGTTTGTCAAAGTCAAATGATTTTGCAGAGGATGCTTCTTTTGTCTTTTCCCGCAAAAGAGCTATCCGTGAGCGAACCTGCTCTACTGTTGAGCGCTCCACGCGAGTTGTTTGCCCCATTCTCCGGAGGTCTAGGTAATACCATCAGCTTCTATCCCAAAGACACGAAAACGAAATGAACTAACGAGATCTGCCATTGATGTGGTCCAAATACCCAGTGGTGTCCTTGTACGTCCGGTTACACGTCTCACAATAGAAACCAGGTTGACCAGGACCGCGACCGCCTGGATTCTGTACGACCATCGTCTTACCGAGGTTCTTGTCGAGCTCTAGCGAACTTTCACGACGTTTCATGAGCTCTGTGGGTTTAGGAAGATCTTCCTTGCGCCCCTTTCTGTGTGCTTTACCTGTTTAAAGATCGATGGGACGCATTACGAGTTGAGCGATAGACGATATCCAAAGAGAATCGGAAACGGACTGTGACGTACCCTGCTTCATGCGTTCTTCGTTCTCCTGCATGCGTTCTCTTTCTTCATCGTCTTTCTTCCGCGCTCGTTCTGCGTATTCTTGCTTGTCCCATTTTTTTCTAAAGTCTGTGTCGCCTGCCTTTGCGGCGTACGCCCCAGATTTGTCTGCCATGGTGGTGAACGGTAAGTGTTTTCTGCTTACGTAAATGAGATCTAACGACTTTGAGATCAGTGATCATACGGCGAAGACGTAGTAGCGGGCAGCATCAGAGCCCCCCTACAATGAGCACCTAAGCCTTGGATCTTGCACGACGTATCATGGTTGATATTGAAACGAGACTCCGATGAACTCATGCGGTGCAGCACCCCTTCAACCAGTCTAAATAGGCTGCGAAGGTATTGCTACAGGGACATGCCTCCAGTTCTCTACACATCTATCATGAGAACCTCCCTTGAAGAGATTCGACATCGTTTGACATGCGAAACTATTCTAAAAGACGTGGGGGATTATTGGATGCACATCTTGGACGTGAGACAAGAAGCCTGTTCCATCGGCTCAGAAGCCAAACAACGGCTGTTATTGCTAGGAAGACCAGTCACGCGACACTATTACAGTGCTTTGATCGATTTCGATGCAATGGCGACCGAACAGAATGTACGAAGAACAGAC
>JBBPNR010000571.1:0-20968 GCA_038091015.1 Boletus vermiculosoides
TGTCCTGAATACCACTGTGTATGTTTCAAGCATTGTAGAGGTAAACCTATTGGCTTATCTTCCACAGCACTGTTGTTGGCACTCTGCAAAACAGGTGTGTAGTACTGAAATCACTATTCTATTGCTTCTAAGAATAGATAGTGTTGTCACATATTCCACTCTCCAACTAACATTGCTGTTGATTGTTGGTATTGTGACTCAAGCACTCGGAATCTAGTGAGTTTGCTTATACTTTCAAACACGGAAAGTTCATAATCCTACACTTCCAGTGGGTTTTGGCTGGTTCAGAAAAAGTACAAGATACCAACCAAGCAGGTAAGTTGGACAATAAATACTTTACAATTTTGATATAAGGTTCTTTAGATGCTTTCTTTCAATGTCTTTTGGATATTGGTTTGTTAAAACAACTATATATTATGTAGGTTGTTCTGATTGCAAGTAGGTTCTCACTGTGTGGGGCCTCATAGGAGTGCATACCAATAAGTTTGGATTCAAGCATGTTTGGGAGATATGGTAGGGAACCATTGAATGTATGCTTGGTGATCATTTGATGATTGTGTGCAGGTTATACCAAGTATTTTATGGTCTTATGGTTTGCCCATGGTATGCATACAGCCAGACCATGATCAGTGAAGTCTCTCCTCTTCCTCAAATGTATGTCTTGCACATTGAACTGTGTTCTGTTTCATGCAACTGATGTTAATGTTTAGGTTCCTCTTCTTTGCACTATTCTCAGTGGTATGTTATCCTGAATATCCATGGGATCTACATATATGAGTCCTTACTTTGAATACATAGGTTGGGAAAACATCTGCATTCATTGGTCCACTTGTATCATCTGCCATCATCACAGCATCAGGAAACAACAACAATATGCCATTTGCATTTCTGTTCAGCTTGTATGTTCCATTCCACCAAGTTCTCTCTGAATTATATAATGATTTTGATGGCTTGAACAGAGGCATGTTTAGCACGATTTTCTTATACATGGTGGATGTCAAGAAGAGTAGGATTGAGTGTGAGGAGTTTGTAAAGGCAGAGGCAAGTCAGAATGTATTTGGAGGATGATTGTTGCAGGTCATGATTGCAGTGGTTGAGGCAGTTCTCACTGGCTCTGACAATATCAAATGATCACAAGTCATCTTTATGTGTTCAACCTTGTGCCCACCCAGTGAACTCTCCACAAATCCTACTTAGGTTCACTTTCCAATTTGTATTAATAGTATTAGCCAATGCTACATTTTCTCTTCACCAATGATCACAACACCACCCTCATGAGCCAAAAGCAAGTATCATTCGGGTTTCTCGGATTACGGTGTGTATACCCCTTTACAACATGATACCCAATTGTATACCACCCTTCACTTGTAGAATAAACAAGGGTAACAACAGCCAAAAACAATGGTCAGTCTACACGAGCTTGTCTCATGTCACGCGTAAGGACTCCATCCCAAAGTCCCCTCCGTTCCCCCGATCGAGGTCGCTGAAAGGATCTCTCATGCTCCCTGTCTGTGCACGCCAAAGCTGGGTGTATAGTGCCTTGATTTTTTGCAGTTCTGCATCTACGGTGGCCGTCTTGGCCGCGAGGGATACAAAAATAGCATGTTGGGTTTGTAAGGTGGATGATATCACTGAAGAGTGCACAGTGAAGAGGCGGACGTGTGGGGTCAGCAAACGAAGATATACAGGACAGTCGAGGTTACCTTGTGGGGTAGCTTGAGCTTGTACGGCAGTGGAGGATAACTTGCGTTCGATTTGCTTCGGACAAACGTTCAGCGGGACAAGGAAAACAAAATTGCACGGAAAAAAAGCTTACTTCGATCGTGTTCTTGTACCATTGCAACCGTTCTTGCATCTGTTTCGTTACGCGTGTAAAGAATCTACACGAGCGTCATCAGGGACTCCCATCGTTGCTCGCAAGTCGGAAGTGAGAAAGAAAGAAAAACGCACTCCAGTGGGAACGAAGCATGATTTTTGAGGTAAATCCCGTGTTGATGAGGATTTTTAAACCCGTCGACGATGCGGGTTGCGATGATCGTATCTTGAACAGCTTGGTCCGTTTTCTCTTTGAGATCCTTTGTGAAGAGGGTGTCGGATTGGATCGTCGCAGCGACGCTCAGCAATTCCTGGGGGGGGAAATAAAATTATTGGGATTTGTCCACGAGTAGCAGCAAGGTATGATCCCCACCTTGTGCACCTCACGAATGAGATCTTGGCCTTTAGTCGGTTCTTGACCGAGTTTTCGTTGCCTAAGGTCGTTACTTATCTGCACGCGACCTTGAATATGTGCACTTGGTAAAGATTCAGGAGACGTGTTGTCGCGCTATGAACGATCACTCACTCCAAACTCTCGAATTTCCTTTTAATCTCCTCTGGTAGGTCGTTGAATTTCGTGGCTTTTGAAAACAGAACTGGGCCAGTGGGTTGAGCAGGTGAAATGCTGATGAGAACGAGAGGTCGTTAGTCATTTGTTTTTACCGCAATTTCGAAATTGCGGACCTCATGGTACTAAGGGGATGTGTCAGTCACCAAGCTAGTAGAGAGATACACATCACTCACGATGGCTGTCTTTGCGCACCAAACAAAGTGCCAGCTGTGCTGACGCCGAAATTGGCCGCAGGCGCGGTCGTGCTCCCAAACAAATTAGTACCCATCGCCGCAGGTTGAGTCTGAGTGTTGGAGCCAAAAAGACCCGTTGTTTGTGTCGTGGTAGCACTTGGCTGAGTCGTGCTACCAAACAAAGATGTTCCTAAGGCACTCTGAGGCTGTTGCATCGCCCCTGCAGGTTGACCGAACAGAGAAGTGGAAGGCTGCTGTTGTTGCGTTCCAGTCATGGGCTGTCCATACAAGGATGTGGTCGACGTTTGCGCCCCAGTTGGTTGCGTCGTGCTGCCGAACAAGGTCGAGCTTTGGGGTTGTTGCTGAGTCCCCCCGGCAGGCTGACCGAACAGCGGAGCGGAGTGCTGTTGTTGAGTCCCCCCAGCAGGTTGACCGAACAGCGGAGTGGAGGACTGCTGTTGTTGAGTCCCCCCAGCAGGTTGACCGAACAGTGGGGTGGAAGACTGCTGTTGTTGGGTCCCCCCGGGGGGTTGACCGAACAGCGAAGTGGAGGACTGCTGCTGTTGTGTTCCAGCCGCGGGTTGTCCGAATAAAGGGGCCGTACTCGGCTGAGTCCCAGCCGCGGGCTGGCCGAACAAAGATGTGGTGGTCTTTTGCTGCTGCTGAGCGGCACCCGCGGGCTGTCCAAACAGCGACGTGCCCGACGTTTGCTGGGTGCCACTTGCGGCGGGTTGGCCAAAGAGCGACGTGGTGGACGGTTGCTGTTGAGCGCCAGTAGCAGGTTGGCCGAATAAGGGTGCCGAAGGCTGTTGCTGCTGTTGAGTGCCAGTCGCGGATGGACCGCCAAACAAAGGCGGGGCAGGCTGTTGTTGTTGTTGAGTCCCATTTGCCGGTTGACTAAAGAGCGACGTGGTCGCCGTGGGTTGCTGCTGCTGAGTCCCGGTTGCGGACTGACCATACAGAGACGTAGACGGATGCTGCTGTTGCTGTTGCTGAGCCCCAGTCGCAGGTTGACCAAAAAGCGAAGTGCCAGTCGTAGACTGGCCAAACAGAGAGCTAGATGGTTGGTGCTGCGTCCCAGTTGCAGGCTGACCAAACAAAGAAGTGGTGGGCTGCTGCTGCTGCTGCTGCTGCCGTTGTTGTTGTTGCTGTTGTTGTTGCTGTTGCTGTTGCTGTTGCTGTTGCTGTTGTTGTTGTTGCTGCTGCTGCTGCTGTTGCTGTTGCGTACCACTCGCAGGTTGACCAAAGATCGACGTCGTTGGTTGTTGGTGCTGAGTGGTACCGGTACCAGAAGGTTGTCCGAATATCGATGTCCCGGTCGTTTGTTGGGTGCCACTCGCCGGTTGGCCGAAGAGCGACGTCGAAGACGGAGTCTGTTGTTGTTGAGTACCGCTAGAAGGCTGTCCGAACAGCGATGTAGATGACTGCTGTTGTGTCGTCTGAGGTTGTGTCGAAGGAGTCGTACCCGTCGCCGCGGGCTGGGTACTACCAAAGATTGACCCTTCGGGCCTGGTCTGACCGAACAACGAGGGCGTTGTCGTCGACGATCCATGTCTATAGATAGATCAGCGCAAGCAATCCAACACACGACCGTGAAAACGCACCCGCCGAACGCCATTTTTGCTCTGGTCAACGAACTTGGGAGTTGGCTTTGATCACATATATGAATCGAACACGTGATGCGTCCGTCCCAAACGGGATAATAACCCCTGTATCAGCTCTGTGCCACCACTAAATAGAAACTATCCCCACGGATGCTTGTCCATTTCGGACTCGGAAGTGGTCCGCAGTTTTGCAGTGATGGACTCTGAGCTACCTGGCTATTCTGAGGCCCCTGGACCTTCGTCCGTCGCGGGGGGATCGCGTAGCAGCGCCGTTCAGGCAGGCTCACAGTACACCACATCACTCCAAGATGGAAAGGGTTTCAAATGGCTGACACTCGCAGTGAGCAGCCGCGCACCAGTGTCTACTTCCCTTCCCATCTTCCACGAAGGCGATGTCGTCTCCGGCCAAGTCGACTTGGACGTGCTCAAGTCCGAGTCCATCAAAGGCATCTTGATCAAGGTCTGTGTTGTCCATTACATGTCTAGCACATTTCCTTGGCCCGTTTTCTGATGAGCACGTTAGATCACAGCGGGAACGACCCTCGTCGGCCAAGAAGAACTGTTGTTCCTCAATACAGAGACCGATCTATGGACACCCTTCATGTCCTTGCCCGACGGCTCGAAAGTAGCCAAGTTCGCCAAGGGAAAATATTCCTGGCCTTTCTCCCTTACGCTCCCCGCAGAGGTCGAAGTACAAGACCAAAAGACGAAGAAAAAGTTCCCTCTCCCCACTTCGTTTTCCGAGAGAGCGAGCACGGGATATGTCGATTATAAGCTTATCGTGACGATCAAACGCGGGATACTCAGAGTCAATAACACGTACGAGTGACATTTCTTTTCCCTCCCTTCATCTCCTGAGCGACGTACAGTTTGATGACTACTTTTGCCTACATTCCCGTGACGCGACCGGAGCTACCATCCCCCATGCTTCGGAAAGCATACCAGGAAGGCCTCCATCTCGTCGGACCCGAAGGTACCGTGTTTGCGATAACTATATTAATATTTATCTACCTCAATCTCCGTGCAGGTGATCCCGACGGTTGGCATACCCTCCCTCCCTTGACTATCCAAGGAACATTGTTCGATTCACACAATGCCGGAGTGACGCTCAGTGTAAGTGATCACCTCCTTCAACCAACAAAACAATGCCAATATCGCTCTCACAGCTGGCCCTAGCGAAACCCGTAAGAATATTCCTATCTCTCAAACACATCACACACCGTCTGAGCTGACCGCTTCATGAGCTGACTTATGGTCGAGGAACAGTCATGCCGCTATGGCTTACCCTCACAGGAAACGACGAACAAGCCCTTGACCTCCTCTCAACCCCCAAGGAAATCAAGCTTCTGCTCGTTCGCTCATTGGCCACAGGTTCCGATGCTACCAACGACACCGACCATCGGACAGACAACTGTTTCTTCGAGAACGTCGCACGCGCCGTGTTTTGGGCCCCCGGAGACTATAGGGGCATAGGTCGACGTGTCTTACAGGGCGAAATCGATGTCAAGAGGAGTCTCAAACCGAGCACCTTGTTCCCCAGATTCACCATCAGCGTGCGTCGGTGACCCTTGTGGAGTTCAAATCGTGTTGGTTGACATGCAGTGCAGTACCACCTGGATCTGCAGCCGTTTGAAGCAGCTGGTTTCGTCGTCACTGCACCCAAGAGCACTCCCTTACTCAGGCAAAAAGTGACAATCACCAACTTTCCTGCTCTGGGTGTTCCTGTACACTCTCGCGCACCGCCAGAGTACATCCAGGAGCAAGGTGCAGATTACAACAGTTCAGTCGGGCTATTGGAGAACGGGAACCAACGATTCCTTCATCACGATGGAGGAGGAGGTATATGATGAAAGCCAATCAAAAGTCATCTTTTCTCGTGGTGTAAGAGCTCAGAGGGTATTTAGGGTTGATGTATTTTAGCCTGGATTGTCTATTCCCATGGCCATGAAGAGGATCGTTTCAAACGTATCGTCTCCCTTTTTTGCCGATGTGCCTCGAGCACCCACACCTTCCATCAACTCTTTATCAGTTTCGGGGACATGCCATGTGATCGACTCTGGCCGACGATGCACAACAAAGGCGAATGTCCGATCTGCGTCATCGTCTGCTCCGAACTGTCTCCAAGGTTCTGTGATGTCGGGCTCGCCATCTGGAGGTGCGTTCTTGCTCCCGACAAGTCGAACCCGGCGACGCGCCAGGACAGGCTGGAACGAGAACCAGAGACCGAACGCTGTCCAGAATGGCGTCTCTTTTGGAAGACTACGGATCTTATAGGAAATGACGATCTTGACGGGCGGCCCTGACGATGGTACACAAGACGGCGAGGTGAGGTGTATGAGCGTCCGAAGAAGCGGTCCGAGGAGTTCCGGAAAGTACACCTGTGAATGTGGAATATGGTGAGCGACAGGTGTCTCAGCGAGTCTGAATCAACGACGATACTTGCGAGATCGCTGCAGACAATGTGTGACAGCCGACGGGAAGGAAAAGGATGGACAAAACCGAATTCGCTGGCAATGGAGATAGCATGGCCGAGAACGCCCCATACGAGCGGTCTCACGAAAACTGCGTCTGGGTCGGAGCGATTTCCCTCTCTCGATGTATCTATTCCGAGATTGTGCTCCAAGAGGGGACAGACATCAGGGAGATCCGTGGCGATCACAAACCCGCCTGGTGTTGCAGCGTGCTGTATCGCCCTCGCGACACTTGCTGCTACCACGCCTGTCCCAGATCCCAGCTCGATAGCACCGAGAGGCTCAAGCGGGTCATCCACAAAGGTCGGATCAAATTCAAGTACGTCGCCCTCGGTGGGGTCAACGTAGGCACATAGCGCGTACGCAGCTTCCCTATACAGTGTGCGTGCCGAGGACGGGTTGGTCTAGTCCTTGAGGAAGGAGACGAGATATTCACCAGACCCTGCCTGCGATGCCGTATCGGGAGATCGCTTCTCGTTGCGCCTCTACGCCGAACGCATCTCCAACATCGCCTTCCGACGTATGTTTGGGTGCTTTATTTACGAAAAGGCCGACATTTGGAGTGATGGAGAGACTTGGCGGAAAGTTTGGGTGGCAGTGGTCAACCATTGTCAATATTTGCTGGAGCGAAAAGTAGCTGGTGTTTGTGTACGGTTGTTAGAATCCAAACGTTCCGATTTCCAAATCTGAAACTAGCTGGGGACTTGCTCCTAGTTCGGCTCGCTCAAGGTTGCAGACAGTCACCAATGAGCTCGAGTCTTCAAGTCCCCGACAACTTGGAGGAACAGGACATTGGGTTATACTATCATTCTGGCAGAAGCTCTCTGACTATCTCTGATACCGATATCTCTTCCCCAATGTCTCGCCCGGCCTCTCGGCTGCAACTCGACACGGTGGGGCAGGTACTTGCTCCACACGTAACGCATGGTTCATTGAAATCACCCTCACTCTGGCAATTCACCGAAGCACAGCAAGATAGACGACTTAGTGTACACCAACCCACCTTGCGATCGAGAACAGTACCTCATCTCCCGTTAACCATGTCTGGGCATGCGAGCATAGAGCATGACTTTGCGTCTTTCGCGTTCTCAGAGAACAAGGTACACAGGATGCAAGAGTGGGCGCTTGCCTTCGTTGTCGGTAAGCTAGACGGTGCTTCTCAACTATGATTTTTAAGCGTTTTTATATTTAGTTCAATTCGACCTTGATCTCGGACCGGTCGTGCGAGCAGTACACCCTCCCCTATACTTGTCACCTTCAGAGAGAGAAAACATGTCTGTCTTTCATGAACGTATCCTTCGCCGAGCTGACACGTTTTTAAAGCGCGTTCTCCTCGTTCCCTGACTCGTTACAGTTTGAACAAGGCTCAGAAGTTCATTCCTTTAGGATTAGGGTATACCCCAAGTCCTCTGGAGCACCTTTGGAAGACATTCGCGAAGAACGGCGTCCTCAGCCTTTGGATGGGTTTATGTATGGTTTCTCATATTTCTGCCAAAAAAGAGACCCGACTTCGAAGCGTGGCTACCAACAGGTAAAGTCCGAGGATGGTATATGAGCTACCCGAAGGAATTGACGAGATCGTCGTAGTCTTCGTTGGTACTCCTAACTCGTCACCAATACCCGGCACTGTATACCTCTATGATATCCCAGCTCGGTCCGCTTTTCCGTGATCACGGTGTTCTAATGCTTGAGACAGCATGCCACAACATCGCGACTTGGTACGCAGCCTCCTTCTGGTGTTCTCGGCCACCCTTGCTGAGCTCTCAGATGCAAAAGAAAGGCAAGGCCCATCACCAGGCTCGACTGTCGAACTCGGTTTCTTGGGTTCTGTGCTTCATGTCGAGCTGCCACTGAGTTTCGATAGCCAACAACTCGCCGAAACCAGTACGTTTGGTGAACGATTCGACCCAGCTGTGCATGTTAGTACTCCCCACCGAACGTTTACCGGGACCTTCCGACTGACCACGGATGTGCAGCTCCTCGCATCCTCCGCACCGTTCGACCCGCCACCAATACAGCTCTTCGAAGTATCGTTGGCAAACTTATGGTCGTTGTGGGAATGCTTGGTGTTGTGCGAGCCAATCCTGGTCTTTGGGCCATCGCCCTCGATGACAAGCCAAGCTATTTGGTGGCTCCGTGACCTCGTGCGCCCTGTACGTCATCCCAATATCTTCTTCTGTGCTACTGACGCCACCGGGACCCGCACAGATTCCGCTTGCCGCCGATATTCGCCCGTACTTCACGATCCATGACAAAGATCACTCTCTATTGGTGAACAAGGCTCCTCCCAAGGCGGGGCTCCTTATCGGTGTCACGAACCCCTTCTTCGAGAAATCGTGTGCGCACTGGCCACATGTGCTGAGTGTGGGACGAAAGTCACAGTGAGTGCGATGTGCTTCACCGTTCAACTGTTGTTTATATACGTACCATGGGAGTAGGTTGCGCAGAGGGACTAACACGGTTGTCACCGGTCCCTCTCCCGGATGGACGACAAAGACGCACCGACGACACATTTCCAAGGACCGGCAGCTGCTCAAGTCCCTGGAGAAAGCATGTGCTGGCCACGAGGCAGAGCGTACGTAGCAGTTCACCCCATAGAGATGGCATATTGACGCGGGGGCGGACAGAAATGCAAGCCTCGCTCGACATGCGCAGACACTTTTTCACACGAACAAATGCGATGCTCGTCCCACTGAATCGATACCTGAACACGCTCATGCCGTCCCCTTCGGAGCGCAACGCAGGAAAGGTACGACTGAAGCCGTTCAGCTCGAGCGACTTTTTTGCGTCACTGAAGAAGAGTCCCTCGGCGCTGCCGTTCAAGTCGTCGTCGAAGCAAAAGGAGTTTTATGACAAGTGGTTGCGGTCGCCGGCGTTTGGGTTGTGGTTGGCACGTCAGGAAGAAGTGATCGGAACGGTGCTTCGCGAGAAGACATGAGAGTTTGGTGTAGATTACATGAACTTGATCGACCCCTGAATATGACTGGACATGGTGGGCGCGCCCGCCATGTCGAGTGCCACATGAACAAACAGAGACAAACAAAGCGCAGTTAATACAGCTCTCAAACCAAATTGACGATCTTGTCCGCTTTCTCTGCATCGACGTCAACTCGCTCCCCCAACTTAACACATTTCTTGTTCGTTCCCCCACGAAAGAACGTGTCTTTACCGAGTCTACCTACCAAACTGTATAAACCAGCGCACGGAAGAGTCCCGTTTAATCACAGTCACTGTATCCATACCTAATCATGTAAGAGACCCTTCATCCTTCTGTGTCGCTGATCCTGTAGCGCACAGAACCACCCTTTTGACCCTCCGTATATGCGCTGAGCTCTCTCCTCCTTTCACTGTTGTTGTCCTGTCGCCCCTTTTTGTGCCTGTTGTCTATCATCATGTGCACGTCGGTACTCAACCAATCCTGTCATTTCTGTCCTCTTTCTTCTAGTGCAAAACAAGTGTTTACTTGCCTCCGCTCGAAAATCTGCGTTTGAGTCATGCCTGAGGACGATTTTGACATCTATGGCGAAGACGACGGTTTCGTGACAAGCAAGACCGAACAGGTAGGTGGCACCCTCAAGCGCATATACCCACCGTTTTGCTGACTCTTGGTGGAACGGGGCGTTGTGAATAAAAGGACGATGGTTTTCAAGATGAAGTACAGGTCGAAGAGCCTGTCGAAGCTGTGAGCACCTCCGTCGAGCCTTTGACGGGCGAAAAGCGTCCTCGACCCGACGAAGACGAAGAAACAAAGCACGCCATATTGCCATCCTCGACCGAACCCTCGCGTTCGCATTCCGCCACAAACAATCTCAATCCCATCCCGAGTCAAGTGGGTCACGCAAAACCAGATTCGACCGGACCAGACGTCGCCATGAACGGGAGTTATCACTCAAACGGTGGACATGGCGGCGGTGGAAACGTGGACCCGTCGATGATGGGTTATGATGCATTGTACATTGGGGATCTACAATGGGTCCGTTCTTTATCCTGTCAATTAGTTTTTGCATGTGCAATCTGTTCTGAGTGTTTTTTGTTTCGCTCTCTTGTTGCCAACGCTTGTTTTACAGTGGACGACGGACGAGGACTTGCGTCAAGTTGCTCTGAATGTCGGAGTTGCGATTGATCACCGGGATATCACGTTCTCGGAACACAAGGTAAATGGGAAGAGCAAGGGGTGAGTTTGAACAAGGCTAAGATTTCGTTACCATTGATGTGACGGCTGGTTTACAGGGTCGCGTACGTAGAATGTGGAAGCTTTGAAAATGCCAATGCCCTCAAGACGTGGCTCGACAACAAGTGCGTCGTTTATCTTGTCTCGAGTTGCAATGACGAGACGCGTTCTCTCCAGTGACTTTCAAAATAGACGTGCAACCGCGACGCTCACTGCCTCGTCACAAGGGAACCCTTTCCGAACGCTTCCCAAAGGTAATCAAGGTCCATATATGCGTGATAACGTACACGCTGAAGAATTTGATCAACAGAACCCCCGCCGCGTGAACAACGGCAACAAGGTACAGTGATGCAGCAGCCTAGTGGTGGGGCCATGGGTCGTGGCGGCGGTGGCTACCGTGGGGGTGGTCCCCAAATGGGGGGCGGCATGATGGGAGGCGGCATGCAACGTGGGGGAGGCATGATGGGCGGTGGAATGATGCGGGGCGGTGGCGGCGGCGGCGGCGGCGGTATGCCTAATATGATGGGCAACATGGGACCCATGGGCATGGCAGGCATGGGTATGATGAACGCGATGGCCATGGGGAACATGGGCATGGGCGGGTTCGGCGGCGGCGGCATGGGCACCGGGTTCGTAGGCGGTGGACGGGGTGGGATGATCCCACAAGGTCCGCGTGGTGGGGGGGGAATGATGGGCGGTGGGGGAGGACGCGGCGGAATGGGTATGAGCTTTTAGTGGTCTCTTTTTGTCCTCGCGCTGTTTTTCTTACGGAAGTCCCTCTTGGATGTATTCGCTATAGGTATGGGAATGATGGCCGGTGGTGGCGGCAGCGGACGCGGCGGTGGATATGGCATGCAAGGACACTTCAATCCAGCGTTTATGCAAGGACAGGGCGGACAGTATCCTCAAACCAAGCGTTTCCGAACCGACGACGGTAGCTAAGCCCAGCCAGAAAAAATTCGTCCGACTGTTTATGTTTTCGACTCATCGACGCAGCGGTACCTCGGAGCCTTTTTTCTTTTTTTTCTCTCTCCTTTTTTTTTTTGCATACACGTACATGTATAGCATAGATTCGCTATTCATCCTTTTATTGTCGATCGCTGTCCCATGTCTTTTTTTCTTCTTTTCGTTCCTTGTGTTATCTATTCATGTAATTATATCGTGGCTCTCAGAGTCTCCTCCCCGTTCCCGGTCTTTTCTGCGTCCTGGGATCCAACGACTCCGACGTCGTGTTGCACTCGACCGACGTGGCAAGTAACACATGATAATATTTTGTATGCGAGTTGTGACAAAGAGCGCTATGCGAATACAGTGGGCGGGTTGTAAAACAACAACGAAAACGCAGGGAGAGAAAGAAAGGAAAAAAAGACAGGAATATATATATATACGTATTATGTACGATGTGGTGCCATGAGGTTGTGAATCCAATGAAATCCTAATCCACAAATGGGATTGCTTTTTCTCTCTCTCTTTCTTTTCTGATGTAAAAAAAAGGAAACGGTGTAGCTGGGTGATGGTGCGTTGATCCTTGTAACCTAGTCGCATCTAGATAATTCAAGAAACGGAAAGGAATCAGAAAAAAAAAAAGTGTAGTCTTTGGAATAGAGTATCCCTTGATATAGAAGACGAGCAGCGCAGGACTGGGAAAAGACGGGGAGGAAAAACAAACAAACAAGAAAAATTCTGGGCAACAAGAGTACATGCGGGTGGGGCTGGAGCGGGTATGACGTTCACCGGTTGCACGGTGCAAGATGCAGCAAGACATTCACGATCGATTTCCGGGGGAGGGAGGGGGGACAGGTGGGATAGGGCATTCACATGCCCTGTCTCTCGCGCTCGCGCTTTCGTCTGCGCTTCTCTTCTTCGCGGCGTTTCTCCTCCTCGAGGGCGATCTCGTCTTCGCGCTTCGCGAGCCGGGCACTGTATGTGGGGTACATGTGTGAGCGACGCATACGGTTATGGATGCCCAACGAAAGAAGGAAAAAGAAACTGACCTCCGCATCTCTTCCTTCATCACGATGCTCGCGTCCGCCTCCATATCCTCGTCATCGCTCAACACGTCCCGCGCAACGTACGAACTTCGGTCCTTGCCAAACAGCTTCCAGATCTCGGAGCTGAACGCGTTCTCGGGTTCAGACGCACGTCGCTTTGGTGGAGGGGGTGAAAGCGAGAGCGAAGGCGACCGTGGTCGCTTCTTCGGTGGTACCGCTCCCGATCTGGGAGGCGCGCCACCGCCACCCGGACCAGACCCCGACTTGGCAAAGTGTGATTTGGGAACTGGACTCTTGGAGTGCGAAGACTTGACGGTAGAAGACGTCTTGGCGCTCAACGCAGGTCTAGATTGCGAGGACGACTTGGACCCAGATGGGGTAGATGTCATCTTGCCATTAGCAGCTGGAGGCTGCGATCTGGCCAGCGGTTGTGACGCGGCCTCTGTGTGTTACCACGACAGTTGGGTACCATGACCCGAGAGACATGCATCGAGAGAAAGAAAAATGCACTTACTCGTGCCCCCCGGTCTCGGCGAATTCCCACCCGAGGACGGTGCAGACGCAAGCGTGGCGCTCGACTGTGTACTGGGAAGCGAAGTGGGATCCTTCTTCTTCGCCTTTCCGAACCAGTCGTTGAATTCACGGGCATCGTCACCATCCAGGGTCGTGGTCTTCGCCTTGGCCCGGTCCTGGAGAATTTCGTCGATCGTTCTCGTGTCCCGCTTGTTCACGTTGAGCTTCGTCAGCGTGTTGGGTAGCGCAGCAAGGCGCGCCTTGACCGACTGCGCAGAGGAACCAGAGTCCGAGGCGGGTGCCGACTGAACATCGATAGCCCCGCCTGGAAGTCGTCGACCAGCCTTGCTGTACCCCGACGAAGCCCGTTTGAGTTGATACGTACGCCGCAGTTCCGCCTCCATCCTCCGTTGCCGTTTCTCCTCCCTCGTCAACGCCATCATAGGCGATCCAGACCTCGAATCCTCATCCTCCTCTTCCCCCACCCGTCGTCTCCGCACCTCCTCCTTGATCCCCGACTGCGACGTAGGCCATCTCACCCCCTGCTGCTTTGCCTTCTTCGGCCCATAAAGCAACACATTCCGAGCTTCCTCCTCTCGTCGTATCTGCTCCGCCATCCGCCTTTCTTGGTCTGCCTCCTGCTTCGCCTGGAGCTCCAGCTGCTTCTTCTCGTCCTCGAATCGTTTCTGGCGGAGCTTTGCCTCCTCCTCACGGGCCTTGCGCTCGGTTTCTTCTTGTTTCTTGCGTCTCAGTTCTTCGTTCCGTTGACGCTGCTCAAGCGCCGTCTGGACTGCGCTCTGCGCTTGCTTTGTCTGTGAGGCGCTGAGCGCCATGAGAGCGGCAAATCCAGACATGGTGGAAGGGGGAGGACCGACGACGAAAAGTTAGGTTGTAGTGTCACTGCAGACAGGTTAGCCAGGGAGAGAAGAGAGGGTGAGTCACAGAGTGTCCAAACGAGAACGAAAGCAAGCAGGAAAAGGTAATAACAAAAGAACTCGGACACAGGTCTAGTGACGGGTCAGTACGGCAGTGCCGCACTTGCCCGATTTGTCAGCGCAGCCAAATAATGGCGGTGTCAAGAACTCCTATTGGATGTCGTACAGGTTTATATCTGCAAAAAGTCCACGTCTTCCTCTACCAATCTATCTATGAATTGGAAAAACGACGCCCCAGGGAATCCAACGACATTGTTGTAATCCCCATCAATCTTGCTAATCAGAATCCCACCGAGACCCTGTGTGATGTGAACACGTTCAGCCCGAGCACAGGCACGCGATGGAGGGGGGCAGTGAAACAGTAGATGTACATCTGTGTAGACAAGATGGCACGATGGGATCAAAAAGCGTACCTGCACCGCAAAACCACCTGCCCTGTCGAACCCTTCGCCGTTCTCGACGTATGCTTCGAGGACATGCCGAGGGTTGTCTACAAAGTAGACCAGCGTCCGTTCCTCCATCTCCCTATCCCAAACACGGTGAACAAACCCCGACCGAAACACCATACCTGAAGCGTTCTCACCTCGTCGCATACCCTGGCGCGGTAAGAACAGGGTAAACTAGAACAAGCACGGTTCGATCCAACGGTCCTTCGTGTCCTCGAAACGTAAACCAACGGCTCACCCAGCGACACCCCCGTCACGACCTCACACACATTCCCATTAAGGTCCTGCAACATACGCAAATGATCCGCTTTCGAGATCGGCTTCTCCAGAAGCTCCTGTCTCATGCCCAACTCCATCTCGAGCGTCGTTGATGGCAGCGCATGCGTGAAAACAACCGTGTCCGCTGTAACGAATGTGTGATGCCTCCCCCTGAATCACAAAGAAACGCAGCTCACCGCCGATAACGAGATCAGGAGGGTCGTCCGGGTTCTCGGTCTATCGCAACACCGCACGGCAGTGACAGAACGTCACCTCTCTCATCTCATCACCATCCAACGACGAATGTACGCACCACGAGCCTCTCGTACACCTCCACCGCCTTGTGCATCGCAGTAGCGACAGGATATTCATGAATCTCCTCAAACGAAGACAGGGGCAAGTTCTCCGCAAACGTCGAGGGCACGATCTCCGGTGCGAGACCCTTGCGAAATGAAGAGCGTGTGGTTAGATCGGGCGGTGTGGATGATCAGGACAGTCGACGACAAGATGGGATGACAACGTTTGCAACGTGGGCACACTTACGAGCGTTCGAAGAATCTCGCTCCGTCGCGCGCTCGCAGATGCAAGCACGATTCGCTTATTCCTGAGTTTTTTGATCCCTGGTGTATTCAAGGCATTCGGAAGGACAGCATTGTGGGATGCCATCGCGCCGGTGAAGCAGGTGGCAATGGGAACTTGGTGTGAGCACTGCAGCACACCAAAATCTCAGACTGGACATTCTGCCCATGTCATCTCTCGACTTGAGTCGAAAATACAAATCACTGGGAGAGCGTTCAAGTTTACAAGACCTATATGGTCACGATGCCGCAGTAGCCTCCGAGTTGTTGACAAGCAACTCTACACTACAAGTAAACACACCCAGTCCCTTCATCCCAAACCTCACTCATCCTTTTTTGTTGACTTGGGTGGTGGTGGCGGGACCATCGGCGTAAGAGGAACTGACCCTGGGAATGGCGACGCCGGTAACGGCACCCCTGCAGGTCCAGAAGCTGCGCTGGTACTATCCCCACTTACGCTCCTCAACGTACCCGGCGTTCCCCCTATCAGACTAGGAGTCCGCGAATGTCCACCCATCAGACTCGGTGTTCGAGGGTGCGTAAATGCCGGCGCGCCGAGCCCTAGCCCAACCCCTGGCGTCGAGGGCATCGAACCAGGTGGCGGCGGTGCGAGGGTTGCCGGAGTAAACGGCGTGTACGGGTAAGGGCTCGCGGGGCCAAACCCACCCTGGGCAGGCGTCGCCGAGTACGGCGTTCCGGGACCCTCAACGACCCATCCGTTACCCTGTCGCACGACGCGTCCAGTGTTTGCATTGGGGCGTGCGCGGAGGTGCCCACCCGCCCATTTGCGTTTGACACCTGTTGATTCAGCGGCGACGATGCCTGGGGTCGAGTCGGCGCCAGAAACCGCTTCGATGGCACGGACCGTGACGCGGAGGAAATACGAAGTGCAAGTGAATACACCACCGATGACACCAACACACCTGATGCAACAAGTTAGCGCCCATCATTGGAAGGATAACTCGTACGTACCTAATTAGTAGCTGAACCAAAGAGGTTGTGCGTTGGTGGATCGTGATAACCATCGGATCGAGGTCGAACTTGAAGAAAATGCCAGGGGTAGGTTGGTGATCTTCCAGTTTGCGGGTGTAGTGGGTGACGCTGTATTGGTTTGTGTGGAGAGGCGAGGAGCGCGGCGCCACGTAGGTGGTAGGGACCACATGAAGGTAATATTGGTACGCCATGAACGCTATCAGCAAGGTAAGTCGCCCGCACGAACAAGCCAATATAGAGAAGACTTGCGGTCTTTGGCCAGTTCAAACGAGTAATCGAGTGGCTGTGCGATGTCAGGGAAATAGGGCCCGAACGAAAACTCGGTGATGACATGAGAGAGATTCATTTCTACGACAGCATCGTTAAAACAAATGAGTGACGTCACCAAAAACAGACATACTGTCGTGAGGCACGTGAGTCATACTCGAGTATCCGTGGCCCAGCGTAGTGACGTGCAAGTTGGCTGGTAAAGAAAACGATTGAGAACGACATACAAACACGATGACGCACACTCACCAGTAACTTTCTTGACAGTAAGCGTACCATAGATTCGGCACGCATCGCCATCTGCTTTGTGGTTGTATGTCGGACGGTAGTCAGGTTCAGCACGTTTGAAGAACGAGAAAAATCCACGGGACTTTCTCGACTGGGCAACGGCCTGACGAGCAGAGAGTGCCCGGGCGTGTTCTCTACGAGTGAAAGTGTCATGTGAGACACTGTTCGTGCAATGAGGAGAGGACGCACTTGAGACTGGTAGCTTGTCCGATGTCGAATACAGTCTACGAGGGCTGATGAGACACGACAAAACGGACGAAACCCCAAGGACGCACTCCGTCACGGTGGAACCCCTTGCTGAGGAACAGACGGTCGCCCATCACATCACGCATGTCCACGGTAAGGTCTATGTCATACAGGGATGAATACCAGCAGTAAAATGCGCTTTGCTTTAGTACATACACGAGCAGGGAGTGTTCACGACCATGTCCACGTTGATATTCATAAAACTGTTCGCCCGGGTATCGACGCTGAACTCGTAGTCAGGCCAGCCCCAGACATATTCTGCGAGATCATTCAACACGAGGAGAAAAGCAAGAAGAATGACGAAAAGAGTGAGGAAACCACGGGATTCGGAGCGAGCCTTGTATGTCGAGGGGAGCTTCGGGAACGCATCAAATCGCGCGAGGCCGGGTACGACGTCGTCGAGCATTTCGAGCAAGGACTTTTCCTTGACCAGTGTCGCAGACATTTCTAGAAAAAGAGGCCCAGTGTGAGAGCTGGGGACGGAAAGGAGTGACCAGCTTCGGACGCCGGTGTGTAGGTTTGTTAGACTTTCGGATTCTCTGCCAACGTGTCACTTTGCTCGTGCTATAACGCGAGACCCCAGACACCCATAGTCATTTATTACGCAATATTCAGTAACAATCTCCTCGTCGTTGGCCACGATGAGCGCCGTACAAGATGCGATTGGCCTCACGACATCCCCGTCTGCATCACATCCACTCCCTGCACCCTCGACTTCCCGCAGTCCACGCCGTCATCGGGCCGCGTCGCCAGCGCATGAAGGCCCCAGCGATGGCGCAGGCGACTCTGATCGTCGGGGACAGAAGCGAAGGCGGGTAGACGCTGATTCCCATGCAGAGCACGTCGCACCGGGCACCGACGTTGACCAGGCTCAGTCGGAAGCGCAACAGACACGTCCATCAACTCCAACAGATACCAGCCAACCGAGCAGCGTCCTTACCCAAATCTCGACATGGGAGATACCATCGGACGTAGTTGCCGACAGCACACCTCAGCCAACGGGCGCAGAACCCCCTCATGTATCTCCGAGTCCCGTTCCCCTCGACCAACCCGTCATTCCATCGTCCAGCGACTCTGCCATCGATCTCTCCGACTCGGATGATCCAACAGTCGTATCCTCGAAAGCGGACCAGATTTCCTCCGGTACTGCCCCAATCGTCATCCATGACAAGCAAGCATCACCGTCTCAGATACCCTCCTCGAGCTCCGCCGTGATTGCCACACCCACCGTTTCAACGCCAGAACCCCTCTCAGCATATACATGTCCTATCTGTTTCTCCCCTCCGACCAACGCAACCCTGACTCCGTGTGGACATATATGCTGTGGCCAATGCCTCTTTACAGCGGTCAAGTCAACCATTAGAAGGAATATGGTCGTCGCGATGGAGAGGGCACCTGCAGCCAGGTGAGTGTCTCGCTCCAACGCCATTTGATTCCTCCCATGTCGCCTGACTTATTCCCTCGTGATATAGATGTCCGGTGTGTCGTGCAGAGATACCCGGGTGGGATGGACGTGGAGGTGGTGTGATTGGGCTTAAGATGCAAGTTTTGTATTCGCTATGACAGGGATTGTTTGTACATGTTAGGATCCCAAGTCTCTGCCTTCCCCATTTGGAAGCCCCAGAGTCATGTGAATTCCATGTTTCAAGCCACTAGATCCGGTTGGACCGGTCCTCGGTGAGAACCAGCCGCTGCTCTGTGAACTCCGCACATACCGCCATGTCCGTCCAGTCTAAGCCTGCGACACCGTCTCAGCAGCTGACGCCCTTCGGAGCAGCCTTGGCTGGTGCTCTTGGCGCCTGCTTCAGCAATGCGTGAGCATTCAACTTACCCGAGACGCTCTCACAGCATACTGACACGCCCGGCGCTACAGCGTGGTATACCCACTGGATGTGTACGCAGAGATACCGTTCACTCGACACCAGACAGAACTGATCTCGTCTCCACAGTGCAAAGACACGGATACAAGCCACGTCATCGACGGCCAAGGGGAAACGCAAAGATGAGCTGACGATGTTGTCCGTCTTGATGGACATTTTCAAGCACGAGGGTATCTTGGGGTGGTACCGTGGATTCGCAGCGACGATGCTCAACACCTTCTCCATGCGTGCGTCTTATCCTACCATCCATTCGATTCCGGTCTGATTCTTGACCTGTCCGTCCGTAGAATACGCGTACTTTTTCTTCTATTCCTTCCTCCGCACCTCCTACATCAAACGTCTCACCGCGAGAGCCCCTGCTGGTTCTAAGACACCCGTGCTATCTACCGCTGCAGAGCTGTCCCTCGGCGCTGCAGCCGGTGCCCTCTCCCAAATCTTCACCATCCCTGTCTCCGTCATCGCAACCCGACAACAAATCGGCCGTTCATCGCGCGCTCAACAAGCCAGCGAAAGCCCCAACCCTCGTGGCGACGATCATGACGATTCGTTCTTTGGTGTTGCGCGGGAGATCATCCGTGAGGAAGGCGTGACGGGCTTGTGGTTAGGTATCAAACCAGGCATGGTACTTACTGTCAATCCCGCGATCACCTATGGCGTGTTCGAGCGGCTAAAGAGCATTCTCCTCCTCGCGAGGGCCACAGCCGGGGTAGCCGAAAAACTCACCCCGGGAATGACATTCTTGCTCGGCGCGTTCAGCAAGACGCTCGCTACTATTGTGAGTCATTTCCCCCTCGGCCCCGCGACCTCGAGTTGAAGCCAGGACAGGTTACGTATCCTTATATCATGGCCAAAGTACGTATCCAAGCGCGCACGTCGGAGCATGACACGGAAGCAGAAAGTGGCCTCCCCCACACCTCGTGCCAGCCTGCCAAAGTGAAACAGGCCGGGGCAGTCGGGCTGTTGGTCCGCGTACTCAAGACGGAAGGTTTTGTCGGCTGGTATCAGGTAACCCACAGGATCAGCCTCGCATACTCTAAAACCGTGTCGTTCATACTTTTGTCCACAGGGGATGTCGGCACAGATCGTCAAAGCGGTGCTTTCACAAGCGCTGTTGTTCGTATCCAAGGAACAGTTTGAACGATGGGCTTTCGCCCTGATGATCCTGTTTTCCAAGTTAGGCGCTGCTTCGTGACGAGGTAGACATGGGGGGCATACGGCATGGTTGGCAACGTCCGACGGACCCACCGTAGATTTAGTGTGCTGCGCATGATTTAGTGGTTGGTTTGCAGGATAGAACGAGACAAGGAGAATATGTGTTGCCACAGGAACTGTAGTGTTGTTAGCAACTCACCTTTGTAACCCCTTTCAAAGGTTGCACAGACAAAGTCGTCCGACCCTTTGTGAAAGCCGCACCGAACTCCGGATCGAGACGACATCTCGAAGTGTAACGTCCCCGATCATGTCTCGATCACAAAAAAGTTTGTCACTCTGTCAAGTGCCACACTCGGCGGCGTGGACGGAATGAGACGTCAAATATCCAAGTTTCAAAAAAAAAAAAAAACACCTGTCGAAATGGCGCAACCGTTGTTCTTGTTCCAAACGTAGCTGTGTACAACACCGCGTGTTCATATAAAGACGAGTGCTTGTCATGATCGCATGGAGGTGATATATATATATATATCCGTGCATGCCGGCCCCCGCTCTCAACAAAATCACCATACGTTTTGTGAGCGACAACATGCCAATCTATCAAGTACTGCCAATCTGA
>JBBPNR010000572.1:0-20946 GCA_038091015.1 Boletus vermiculosoides
CAACTTGTCTGGAATTCGAGTCTTAAAGAGGGAGTAGTGTTATGATATGTAATATTTTCAAACTTTTCTTTACGAACACTTGTACAACATTTTACTTCAACTATTTAGACACATTGCACATGACCGTGGGAAAGGTCACCTGATCACAATGATGTCATAGCACGTGTTATTAATTTCCGCTCTTCTCTCACGATGCTACTTTTCTTTTTCCCATCATCAACTTCTCTTTCTCACAACCGTGTACTTTCATTTGACCATACTTAGTCATTACTATTTACAGCACTTGGTCTGTGCTCACTTCTCTCCAGTATATAAACCTGTACATTATATCGTAGCACCCCAGTCTAATCCACTTGTCATTGTCATTTCTGAACTCTGATTAAGGATCTAAGGCTACACCCATCCTCTATTCTTTTATTCGTCGGCTTATTGGTGTTTGCCTCGTCGAAGTCCGGCTAGTGGTAGTTCACTTGAGCTATCATTACAGCCACAGCCAATCAAAAATTACATCCTCTTATACCGATGCATAGTTTGGTTCCACTTAAATATCTGGCATCTCTGATGATCACATCACTCAATTATCTCACAATGGGCAATGCAATCAGCGAAATCCTCATAGTGAGCAGTTCTATCTATTTTGCCTCAGTTCCTCTAATCTTGAGGATATATGAATTATTCTCCCATGTGAAGTGTTTGAGGGAGAACAATTGTATGAATGCAAGACCTACAAAGTTACCACAAGGTGAATTACACTTTGTGTACCATTGCTACGATTACTGGTTGTAATCATAACACTACATTTGCAGTTTGCCCAACATGTAGCTGTACCTACAGGCCTGCAGATGCCACTGATCCTGGTTCCTTATATCTCTCCCACTGTGCAAATTGATCACATCCAAAGGATGAGCCTTGTAATGCCTTGCTTGTCCATGATTTCAATGATGATTGCAAGCGCCCCATCAAGTCCTTCATCTACCACCACTTCGATGATTACCTCTCAGGCCTTCTAGCAAGGCCAGAGCTCTAAAGGCTTATAAATTGACTATGTAACAATCTCATGCAGAATATAATGAATTCTCCACCACCATCTGTCACAAAGGATGTTTGGGATGCAGAATTCCTTCAGATGTTGAAGGGACCTTGTGGACCCACCTTGTTTGTTGATCACAGAGGCAAAGGGCATTTCCTGTTCTCCCTCAATATCAACTTCTTCAATTTTGAGGGAAACTTCCAATACAATGTAAAGATGTCCTGTGGGATCATTTCATGTGCATGCCTGAAACTTTCTCTCAACAACTGCTACAAGACAGAAAACATGTACTTGGTAGAGATAATCCCTGGTCCTAATGAGCCTTCTGGTGATCAACTCAACTTCTTTCTTGACCCTCTTGTCAACAATATGGTGGAAAGTTGGACATGGGGTATCCAGTTCTCATGCACTGCTTTTCACATGGAATGAGTTACATGGTCAGCTATAGCATACATTGTATGTGATCTTCCTGTTACATGGAAGACTGCCCAGTTGGCTGCTGCTACAAGCCATTTTTATTGCAGCACTTGCCATTGTTTTCACCTCAAGACTCCAGGAAGAACCAATGTCCATCATTCAGACTGGACGTTCTTAGACAAGGGTATATTATGGTAACATGCTAAGCTATACAGAGAAGCTCATTCACCTACTGAGTATTACTGACTATTTGTAAAGTATGGTGTACAATGATCATCTCTTTGGTGATTTCCATATTGGAACCTTGTGTGACAACTTGTGATCAACACCATGCATTGCTTATTGGAAGGGCTCACTCAAGCCCACTTTTGGGAATATCTTGGGTTCACCACAGTAGCTGCTACCAAGGCTCAGGCAGAGGCAGAATCACAACCAGCATTTACACAGGCTTTCTGGATCCCTGACCATACTGAAGCAACTCTCACAGACAAGGAGTGCAAGCACATTGCAGGCATCCATGTCCTCCTCCTCACTGCAGTTAATGATCTGGTTGCTGAAGATGATGTCTCTCATATCACACAGCATCTTGCTAATTTAGAACAAAAGCTCTGTGCAAAGAACTCTGCTGCCCTCCAATTTGTAGCCACAAGCCTCAGTTTGCCTCCAATTGGAAGCCATGGTAAGGTGGTAAAAGTACACTGGATCAAAGCTTTGATTGAATGGGTACATGTTCTGCAGCCCACTGAAACCATATATCAAATGTGTACAGTGCTGGACTAAGCCAATGAAGGCTATGCCTAAGGTTCAAACTTCAAGCCCTGAAATTGTACAACATATCCAAAAGGTTATATGAAATGCCAATACCCCCTTGTGGCTCAAATTGGTACTCCTATTCAGGTACAATGAAAGATGATTACTCATTCATGGTTCAGGTCTGTGCCAACCAACTTTGGTGAAGCAAAGGCTGGTATTTTGAAGGCAGATGAATGGCATACTATGGCTACTGTCTATATCCCATTAGCACTGGTAAGCATATGGGGAGAGACATCAAAGCACCCATCCCAGGAAATTCCAGTCCAACTGCAAAGTGTTCTTGATCACACAATGGAACTTGTATAAGTGATCCATATTGCTTGTTTGTGTGTCATGACAGAATCTCATGTCACTGCTTATCAAACCCACATCCTGAGTTGGCTGGGTCCATTACAACGGGTCCTCCCCAATGCTGTCCTGCATCTGAATGGTCACATGGCATGCCATATTCATGACTATCTCTGGCTCTTCAGATCTGTACAGTCATGGTGGTGCTTTCTTTTCAAGCATCTTATCAGCCACATTCAGTGACTTCCCATCAATCATCACCTTGGTCAGTATTCCTCTGCAGAGAATCATCAATCATTGCTAACTCTTCCCAGATCAATTGGAAGAAACATGCTTAAAGTGCTTTATTCAAGGCTCAAGACTATGACACTGGCTTTCCAGAGCAGAATATCTGCCTATCATCAAGGAGCTTCAAGTTTTATTTAATATGCATATATCAGATGACATCACTGACTCTATGCTGTCATCTAACAACCACACATCTCCAGCACTACTACCCATCCCAGATGATCTCCACCCCCTAACATCAAGCAGTCACTTAGCCTTCTGTTCCCATTTTCAGATGGGAGGAGTGATTTACAGCTGTTGCTCAACTTACTTGGGCAATAGCCTCATTTTGTTCTATCCATAGAACTGCAGAGACCCAACTCCTGGTTGCATCAAGTACATCTACAAAGATAAAGGAAGTGTCTGGTTTGCCATCCAATGTCATCTCCCAGCAGGAGATGTAGTTGACCCCTATCAACATTATTCTTATTTTCCAGCTCAACTCTACTCCACTTTTATCTGAGGATGTTGAGCCAGTTTCCCCATCTCAAGTGTTGTCACATGTTGCTTGGTGATGCTTCTCTGAGGAGCAAGTTGTTCTCTTGGTGTTGATGATGGTAGGCAAATCCTTCAGATATCCCTAACAAGGTCTGACTTGCTCCAAGGATTGAGTGGGTTTCTATGCTACTATCACCCTTGGCTCATTTTCTATACTACTATTACATATTCCACCTGGCAACAAGTCAATTTGACATGTCATTGATACTATTTAATTGTCATCTTCTTATTGTCCCCACCCACTGAGTGGGCTATGATTGCCCCAATGATTGCCTGTTCATCACCCCCCCAGCACCCATTTACTTCTAGCAGGTCCTAAAACATTTACTTTTCAGATAGCCAATGTGGCATATAAAATATATTACTTTGGTAACAACAACAGTTCTCTCTTTATAATAACTTTTATGGAACCATGAAAATAATAATTGAAACACTTGGCACTGAAAGATAATCTTGTGACAGATATTATAATGGATATAAAAGGTAATATTATGAATTAAATTTTCACCCCTTCAAAATTTCACTCCAAAGTTAAACTCAAGAAAAAAATTTGGATTGTGATCAAAATAGAATATGTTATTGGCCTTATAATGTCCACTTACATATTTTATAGTGGGCTTACCTTTTGAAATACATTATGAGTGGCCCTAAATATTGGAAATCCTGATATGTGAGCTGCAACTTGTGAGGCTTCCATCACATCCTCAATATCAGCAATATGTTTCATGCTTTTCATTGTAGTGGCAGCTTTGGCAGTGAGCACATTGGCAGCCTTCTTGTCGTCAGCCTGTTTCTGAGCTGAGGTACATTGAGCAACCTGTGGTTTGAGAATAAGACCAGGATGTTGACTAGCATTTGCCACTCTAGTGTGATGAGGAGAAATAGAGACATTGTTTATTGCAGATGACATGACTTCACTGATAAAGTGGAGACAAGCCAAAGGAAGTCAGATATGGACCAGGGGAATACAAGAAATGATGCTAGCAAAGGTCAGTCCCTCAAAATTTTCCCTTATATACCTCTCCTCAGAACTTTGAAATTCCTCATTGAATACAATTACTTAGTCAAATATTTCTACAGTGCTTCATTGAGCTACTAGCCTGCATCTTTGTCTTATTCCTGCACCCAACACTTTTACACCACATTCCACATCATGCACATCAAGTTTGGCACTATTACAATTCCAACACACAACAGTATCCTTGCTCCAAGCCATCTTGTGGGCATTAGTTTAGGAATAAGTCTGGCCTTACCCAGCATCAAAATGCTGCTCATCCAGTCTTTTTGCTGCCTTCACCTCCACCTCTGCCTTCACCTCTCCCTCTGCCTCTACCATCTCCTTCTCCCCCTTTTTGACAACCACTACTCCCTGGATTGGACACCAATCTATTTGACACAGAATTTGGCAAACAGGTAGACAGTATGGCTACCCTGGCACCAGCAAACAATGAGGCTGACCATCATCTTGATGGCCCTCATCTTGTTGATATGGAGTTTTTTGGACCAAGCCACAAGCTCTATTGGAATTACCATGTTGAACTAAGTGGTAGGTTGTTGACAATGAATTGCATTGAAAAAACTCACAAATCATCTTGATTGTAGGTCAACCTTGTGACTCCAACAACAGGGTATTCCTATCTAATGGCACTACTCTGGTCCCAGTACCACAGAAGTACAATTATGATTGAACACCTTATCAGGACTGCTTGGAATTTGAACTCACTGACTTCCTATTCACACAGAATCAAATGCCTGCCACACAAATTGATTATCTTTTTACTATTTGAGCCACATCCCTATTGCAGAATAGGAGATGACCATTGTTTGCAAACCATCAGGACTTGTATAGGACCATTGACAGCACCCTGCTAGGCAACATAAAGTGGGATAGTTTCTGTGTTCAATACACTGGCAAACAACCTACTGGCAATGTCCCCTCTTGGATGAATGACTTGTATAAGGTCTGGTTCTGTGATCCTCAGAAGCTTGTACATATGATTCTCAAAAATCCTCATTTTGCAGATGAAATGGACCTCCAGCCCTATCATGAGTTCAAAACTGCAACAAATACATGTCATTTTCATGACTTCATGTCTGGGGATTGGGCTTGGGAACAGGCAGTAAGTCTGCAGAATTATGTGCAGTAGTGGTGTTCAGGCTAATGTCATCCACTGCTAGGACCTTATTGCTGATGATGCAAGTACATATGGATCAATGTTTGTGCCTATCATCTTAGGCAGTGACAAGACAACTGTCTCAGTTGTCACAGGGCAAAATGACTTCTATCCACTCTATCTTTTGGTCAGAAATATTTCCAATAATATTTGGTGTGCCCACCACAACATCCTCGTTCTTGTCAGATTCCTTGCTATGTATGCCCAAAGTAAGCTGTGTACGCTTCTAGTTTACTTTCAATTCTTTCTTCTCTAAGACCATCTTCCATGGCAACAAAGGAGCATGTATCACATGTCACATTTCATTTTTTCAGACATCAACTCTTTCATACTTCACTTTCCAGCATTCTACAGACCCTGAAGCCTGGAATGACAAAGCTGGAAGTCATGCATTTCACAGATGGTCATTACCACTGTGTGATTTATGGATTGGGACCATATATTGCAGATTATGAAGAGCAAGTTTTGCTCTCATGCATAGTGTGCAACTGGTGCCCAAGGTACAGTATGTTGCCATAGTGCTGATATCATAATCCACTGCATTGTTCATCTAACTCTTGCTTTAGATACCTCTCATTTTGGGAGGACCTTGATGCCAACTCACTCACATGGTGTCAGGAACACATTGAGGCACTGGTTGAAGAGTTTGAACTCAATGTCCTCTGGGAATAATATGATATTGTTGGTCAGTTGGTGATATATCTTCCACTCTCAATCACTGCTAAGCATACTAATCTAACCATGAATGGAACTCAGCTTAGCCATTCACAAATGATTTCCCTCACGCTGATATTCACAAACTACTCTTGTCAGATCTTCTCCATCAAATCATCAAAGGAGGATTCATTGACTGGGTTGAGAAGTATCTCAAAAAGATTCGCAGCACTAATCAGGCAAAGATGTATCATATTTGATGACATTGATTGGCAGTATGTCTCATTCATCATTATGATTATGCAACTCAAAGTGGTCTAACAACTAGAATCTGTCTAGGATTGCTGCCATTGCCCCATTCACTGGCATCCAAAGATTCCCTCAGGGATGGCACTTCAAACAGTGGACAGGGGATGATTCAAAAGCACTCATGAAGGTATTGTTCATTGGTTGTATCCATGAGCAAGGTTTACTTGAATATTATGCAGATATATCTACCAGCAATTGAGGGCCATGTTCTGATAGATGTTATTTAGACTTTCCAAGCATTCTTGGAATTCTGCTACTAATATAATGGAATACAAAGAAAATGAACATCATTCATACACACAAGCTAACAACAAAGCACAATGGTACACATCACAACATGCAAGGGGATCAAGAAAGGGAAAGGATTGTTCATGCTGTTGTCTGTAACATAGATACTCTGAATTGGTGTCCTGAAATTGTGATAGAGAAAAACACCCATGATGGTTCATTTGTCCACTGCATGCTGCTGTCCCTACACCAGTGTGGGCTGACAAAAATCCTGCAAGTTGATCTGAGCAACTGCTGCCATATATGTACCTCCCCTTCATAGTATCTGCTTCACCATCATTGATGATAACCTTATTAGCCAGGATGATATCTTCAACATCCCTTTCATTCCTGAAGTTCCACAAAATATGCTCCCATTCTTGACACAATACCTTAGCATCTGCTAGTGCTGCAATAGATGTTCTCTTCCCCACAATGCTTCTGCAAACTTTTGCATCAGAGCATCTAAGCTACTGGAATGTGATAGCCTGCAAAAGCCTTTATAAAAATATTCCAAACACAACATTCAGGATAGTTCCCACCCCAGATTTAGCTGCTTTTCCCAAATTTCTGTGGCTAACAAGTCCAGCATGTTTCAAGCCATTGCTACTATCTTCAGGAGTAGAGGAAGTTCTGTTGGGTTCATCTTGAGACAGCTTGACAGTTGGTAAATTAGATACATCAGGAAGTGATGTGGTGTAGCATATGAATTGCTTCTTAGGGGTGTTTGACATATCAGAAGTTCAGCTTGAAGCTTGAAGCTTTGAGGAGAACAAGGGCTGAGAAGAAGGATTGAGGGCATAATATAATATTAATATACCCATGGGTTGTGTGACCTCTCATCACTATGCACTCATGACAAGTGACATATTAGGTAAAGATGGTTGTTTCTACTGTGCGGTGCAGAATAGAAGAGACAATGCATTGCAATGATGTTCATGTCTTTTCACCTTTCAAAATGACTGCATAATCAATGTGTAGACAGCACAACTCAGAACACAAGGAATATAATATGCATTGACTGGACATTTCTGTGTTGCAAAGTATCATATTCTACCTGGGAAGGTAACAATAGACGGTGGTGCAAGGATTGATGCAATGTAGAGAGCAACATAATGCAGAAAAGAGGGATCTGTTATTCTGCATACAGTCACATGTTGCTGTGGAATGAGCAGGTTACAGTCAGACAACACTGAAAATCAACATGCATGAGAGAAGGAAGAGGTAGGAAATCCAGGAGGGGCAATGAGGCCTACCCCCATCTGCTTGAGTCCAACCTACCTGATTGTTGGTGCCTGCAATCCAGACTGACAGGGCATGACTTCAAGACCATGCATCTGATCAAACAACATGAAATGTGGTGGTGATGAGGTTTTGGAAGGATGGTCAGTAGGTACATGGTAGTATGGAATTTTATGTGAAGACAAGGAAAACTACCAAGAGATTAATTGTAAGAGTTCCAAAAACACATCCAACCAGGTGTCTTCTGAGCCCTGGGTATTTATCACTCTCAGGAGGATGTCCTAAAAAATGTGTAAATTAATATGTACTCACTTGTGACCAGCCAGATGTGTTCCAAGTTGAGGGTGGTATTGAATGTGGGGGTGCTGAGGGTGGAAGTGCAGATTTTGATAACTAGCTGGTTAAGTACAAATCAGCAATGAATAAGAAGGCAACAACTAGCTTACCCAGGAAAGTGCATACATAATTTTTTCTACATTGTGGCAAATGACTGGGCTTGCAAAATGAGCACCTCATGGTTATTGGAGTTCAGAAGGATTTCCATGATGCCAATCCAAAATGGTGTCATTGTTTCAATGAGGGTCTTGAGTAAAAAGTGATGAGCTATGTGGCTTGAAACCCACATGAAACACTCTATTCTGGCACAGTCATGCCACATTGGATATCTGAACATAGAATCCCATGTGGTGTCAATGACTGCAAGCTCCCTCAGCCCAGGATCCCACAGCCAGGGAAACATAGGCTCAGTAGAAATGATGTATGTATCAACCGCTATAAAACACGTAACAAGGTCAAAGACCTTGTAAAGGTAGATGTAGAAGGGGCAAGAACACTTGTCCCAAGGGGTCCTGTAGGGGGGAAGTTAGATGAGAAGGGTTGGCTATGACTAACCACAGGAGAGTAGAGTATCCGGAATAGTCCCGGGTACACAACAATGAGGAAACACAAAGTCCGGAATGGATTGAGTAAAATGATGAGTGGTCCAACCTAGGATGAGGGTCGGATAGACGACGATAAGAGCTTTCCGGTCAAGGACAAGGACCAGATACTAGGACAAGGAAGGGAGTCGATCAAGGATGAGGACCAATGACAATGATGATGAGAGGAACTGTAGTGAGAAAATTAGAAGTGAACAGAGATGATCATTCAGATCTAGGTACAAACTTTTTATAGTCCAGGCATTTCCAAGACTTTGGTAACTAGGTTACCAGAGAAGCGTACAATAAGGATCTAGAGGTGGCAGTGGCTAATCATAATAGAAGTAAAGAAGGTAGGGAGAAGTAGAAGGAACTACTAAAGAAAAAAAAAAGAAACAAGATAGCGAATTGAAAATGGTACCAGACCATATACATAGTATCCAGTCTAACTCGGACCACAGATAGGTGGTACAGATAGGTGATATCATACTGGATAGAAAAATAAGGGCTCAACTTATCTCGGACTGGACATAGAGGACACAGGACATGATGAAGATCACTTGGAGGATGTCTGAACAAAGGAGAAGGGACAGAATGTAACTGTAGAGAGCTAGAGGCTCCTACACCACATCATGTATCCTATCAAGGTATGCATATGTGGTCAAACAAAGCTATGTAGAATTATTGGTTAGGTTCCATAAGTTTAGTTATGATGTCATCACATACCATATGAATAATCATATGCTTGAAAGGTAGTTCCACAGGGTCAAGGATTGGTTGTGTGACTTGTTCCTGTGTGGCAAATGTGAGAGAAAGACTGTATAAAATTTTGTATCAGTATTGATGATATTGATAAATAATAATGCTTATTAAACACCAGCTGTGGTCCTTGGCCTGCCTTTATTGTGGTGAGAGTTGAGAACCGTGCTGACAACAAGCACCACCATGGATTTGTTGAATTTGAGATTTTGCAATAATTGGAAAAGATCAACCAGGTTGATGAGAATGTTGTGCAATAGTACCAAGGTGCAGTCTAAATAAATGAGGAACCAATCATGGGCCACATTTTGGAGGGAGGTGAATGCTTGGACTAGATTTCTATTTGGTTAGTTTGGAGTAGAAAATAATAATAAAATACTTACCAGGGATGTCTCAATAATGGACATGTGCACATGGGGTGCAGGAATGTGGCACAGGGTTGCACTTGTTGGGAACATCACTGAGTTTGCCCAGATTGATGAGGGTGTCAGCCACCAAGTTCATTTTGAAATTGTAGCCATGTGAGATGAGATCTTGAAGGGGGGATGTGAGAGAATCAGGGGAATCTGGAGGTGGGTTGGGCAGCAAGACATCTGGCTGCTCTGCCATGTTGCAGATGTGGAGGATAGGGAGCATCAAATACATTGATCATGGTAATATAATAGTGTGACAGGCTGTACATGATTCCCAAGGTGGCACTCCCTGCACTTCCCTGGTTGCAACAGGCTGAGCATGTTAAACAGCTGGAATCTCACAGCTGGAGTCCACTATCAGAAACTAGATTGCAAGTAATGTAAAATGTAATATACCTGGAGTCCACTGTCAGAAACTGGAGAAAAGCGAAGACAGTGGACTCTGACTACTGTAGGAGCGAACAACAAACAAACAACAACAACAAAAATGCACCACAATGTGGCACAATGTTCTAAGTACGAAAATGGAGTACACAATCAATGATTCCAATAGAGCAAGCATGTGCATAGGTGGCAGTGCTGGTGCTTTGTATCCAATAATGGAGTGTGGAAGATCCTGACACAAGTAAGCGCCTTCCCAGAACAGCTCAAGACTATGGAAAACACTTCATCTTCCTGGTTTTGTTTGAATATACATCAGGTAATTCTCTTATCGGTGTGGCTGCCAACCAATCAGGACTCTTGAATTGTTTTCAAAGACTCATCAAAAACATTACATAATAATGCTGTCTGACTAATGTAGGGGCCCTGCTCACCAATGGTACCAACACCTCTTTTTCTTGGATTATCTCTCTTCCCATTCCTTGCACTCTTTTTTAACATCTCTCTCCCTCTCTTTTCCTTTCTTACTCACCCACCTCCCAAGTCATCATGGTTTCAGCACTGAGTTTCCCTTCATGCCCATTATCTCCCCCACCTCTCAGTGCCTTCTGGCAGGTACCTTCTTGGTAGGAGCCAAACCTCCCAAGCACTTAGAAGGACAGGTTGTCCTCTTTGAACCTCATAGGCATAGCCAGCCATGACCAGCATTCCTCAAGAAGCTTTATTCACACAAACTTGTGTCTGTAGCCAAGTTTTCAGTGATTTAAGTGTGTTCACTCACCATGAGAGGGGATGTAGCAAGGGCAAGAAAAGACTCTTCAGTGCTCTCACCAAGGCAAAAGAAGTCTATCAAGTGAAGAAAGCCAGACTGGTAGGTCCCTGTTCAAGTCTTCAATTTGGTGATGCTGCAACTGGGCTTCCAAGTGCCTCCAGTGAAAGCCTTGCCTCTGAACCTCTCCAAGAGCTATTTTTATCTGATTCCCACTCAGTGCATGAACAGGTGTATCTTGGTATTTGGTCCAATGAATAACAAAACCTGCTCTTCCAGATGGCCTTGGTTTCACAACAGCAACTAGTGGACGACAAAATATCCTTGACACAGTGAAGGTTGCAACAGACTAGTCACGGACTACCATCACAATTTTGAGACCTACTTCCAGAATGCCTGCCACCATTTCCACCTCCTGAAGTATTCCCTGATTTGTAAACAGCTTCAATGACTTCTGTACCAGGCTCAAGTAGTCTTTCCTCTTTGTCCCACAACACATTGCCCATACCCATTGAGCAATTGCCTCTACCCATCTGCTCTTTGCTAGACAGGATATTTAAGACACAGATAAATAAGTTTGGGTTGTTCCATATATACAATGCTGACTCTCTTCCTCACCATGATCCAAAGGATCCCTATTTGGTCAAGAACATGTGTTCACCATGTGTTGACTTGGAATCCTCTTGTATGGAACCCTTAAATGAACCCTCTGAGAATCCATAGCACCCTTACTTACTCCAATGAGAGCTTGATGTACCTTGGAGATTGGTGCTGGAATCAAAGAGCCCAGAAATCCAAGGAGTGTTTTAGACAGTTACTTGATATTGTCAGTGACCCCATCTTTTCACCTCTGACTGTGTCACAAACGATGTGAAAAGACATAGATGGACAACTGGGATGGAATTAGTTCAACAGTAACCTTCCAGAGTGGCTGGGTCAGGATAAGGGATGGAAATGTTCCTCAGTTGCAATTTCAGTGCTGTTTCATAGTCAGTGCAGAAACTCAGAGATGAAAGGCTACACTGTCAATGGCTTCTACCATCATTCCCTTATCTCAATCATCAAGGAAAAGATTGTGAACCTAGCCCATGCAGCACTCTTCCACCTCAAGTCATATGAACTGTGATAGCAACCACCCCACAAAGACCATGACATCAGGGTATATGGTGAGCTCTTCTCCTCCACAGCATTCTTCAAGGTGTATGAAGCACTTCAGGCATCACCCCAGAATCCAGCTGTGACCTGCCTCATGTTGTTGCAGCACTTGTGTTCTGGTCCAATGCAACCAAGCTAACCACCTTTGGTGACATCAAACTATGGCTGCTCTACATATTTTTTGGAAATGAGTCCAAGTACAGAAGAAGTCAACCAACCAATGATCTTGATGTGGGAACACCAGCTTATGACAGTGAAGGGCTCATACTCAATGGGAAATGAGGGGGAGATTCAAAACCCATGCAAGTGGGAGGGGGCAAGATGGGAAAGAGTGGTGGAGATAACCAAGGAGTGAACACTGGCTCATTGGCATTGTCTTGACACTGCCTGGAGCAGCATGCTGACAACCAGATGCAAGAGAGGAAAGGGTGAAGGTTGGGATGCAATCTTGAATGCATAATACTCAACATATTATTAGTTCCCATGTGCCAGCAGCTTAAGGTAAGTGACTCAAGGCCACACTTACTGGTCATTCCATTGCTAAGAAGCACCAAGGGGTGGCTTGCCTGATCTGGACACAGCAAAATCTGCCTTGCCTGCTAGAGAAAAGGGGTCAGAGTTCAATTTGAGTGTGAAGATAGGTCCACTTACCAAAATAGCACATGATGTTTGACCAATGACACTGTTTGTTCTCACCTCCACATTCTGCCTTGCCCTCCACACGCTACCCCAGAGACTGTCCCTACCATTCCCACTGAGCAAACTCTTCAAGATATAAATCCAAAAAGTCACCACATGTCCTATTTGACTCACTTGCACAACCTAATGCCCAAGCCCCCTCCAACTCCATCTGTCTAGCCCAGTGGCACTCAAGTGATTGGAGAAGAGCATGCAGGTGTCACTTGATAGTCCTGTCCACTTCTTTTTTTTGCTCCTGCAGCTAGCTGCACCTACTGTCACCACACCCATCCTTGCAAGCCAGGACTGACTGTCTCTCCCATCTCATGTCCCATATAGTGCATGAGTGATTATTGGCACTTTGCTCATGGTGCTGTCTGATACCCTGCTTGTGCTGCTATCTGACTGACCATCTCTTGCACCTCGTGTCCCATCTAGCCTATGACTGATCCTTGCCTCTTGTCTGACTGACCATCTTTTTTGTTGCATGTCCTATCCAGTATGCAAGTAATTGTTGGCACCTTGGTCACACTGCTGCCTAATGCCCTACTTGTTCTAACACCCAGCTGGCTCAGATTATCAAGAAAGCACAATCTGTAAGTAATCCCATTGTCCTTCAGAGTATACTAATGTGTTTTGTATAGGACCAATCTTGTTTCTGCTGCTGCTATTCTTTGATGCTGCAAGTTCCACCAATTTTGTGTTCTCACTTGATCTCTTCACCCATTTTTCCCATCATTACATACTGCCAGCTTTACTGTTTGGTTTGGATTTTTTCCATCTATACTACCATTTGTTTTATTTTTTGTATTTGATTCCTTTCAAATGAGTAAAGCTTCAAAGCAATCAAGCCATTGATTACTTTATGCATGTGATGTTGAAAGTGCACTTAAAGTTCCTGTTAAAGTGCCATAACACAATTTGAGAATTTGCTAAGCTAAGCCTGAACAACACTAGATGTGCTTCACTACCTTTGACCTCTGCAAGTATGGGCTTACTAGTTAGTAAATATAATACATTATCAGATATAAAATTTATGCTCTCAGTATATCAGCCCTTGTCATTCCTTTGTCACAATTACAGAAGCATTATTCAACTTATATTAGACTGAGATCCAAATGACAATAGTTCATCAAGTGACAAATGTCTGCCCAGGATTATAATTAACTATCTGCTTATCAACATTATGATTAGGAAGTAATAATGCTATATATACCTTTATCAAGTTATATCAGACTGATAATTACTTGGTCATATTTATCTGGGCATATCAGCACTTAGGGAATTTCCTGATGTATGGGAATCATTGTGGCATGATGTGTTGTGATGGCATGTGAGTGGTCATGTGGTTGAGGTGAGGTCAGGGTGCAACATGAGGGGAAAGGCAGTGTCTCAAGTGAGGTGGGAGCTTGACATGAGGCAGAGTATCACCAGGGGGGATGATCTAGGAAGGATCCAGGGAAGATCCAGGATTAGGAAGCACAGGAGGGCAGCTGTGCCTAGAAGGTGATGTGGGGGGATAGTGCAGGTGGAATGGTGTCCAAGGCTGTTGCAAGATGCATTGTGTTGAGCATAAACAAGCATGAGGATGTGCAAGTCCAGTGATGGGAGTGGTCAGGTGATGGCATGAGGTTGTGGGAAGAAAAAAAGACCAGGGGTGCACCAAAACTGTAACACTATCCAGATTGGGAAAAGGAAATGAGGGTAGAAACCAACACTTTGGATATAGCAACCAGAGCAGTTTTTTCTGTCAAATTGAATGATGGATTTTGGTGACCATGCACCTTCATTTCACATTCTTTCAATAGTGCTGAGTGCAATTATCCTATTTATGATGAAGAACTCTTAGCTGTAATTCATGCACTAGAAGAGTGGAGGCATTACCTTATCAGTAGAGAGAATTTTGAGATCTGGACAGATTACAAGAATCTTGAATACTGGAAAAAGCCACAAGCTCTTTCTGGACAACAAGTGTATTTGCATGCACTTCTCCAAGAGTTCAACTATGTCTTTAAACCTGGATCAAGCAACAGACAAGCAGATGCATTATCTCATAAATCAGATCATGGAGGTGCAGTCAAGGACCATAATGAAAACATTACTGTATTACCTCCTCTTTTTATTAACAATATTGAACTTTCTTCTTCTTTTATGGAATCATTGAGGCATGAATCATCCAGAAAGGGGATTGATGCTATTTATGACTTCTCTTTTGTGTCTGATTGTAATGTTTTCAAAAATCCAAAAAACAAAATCTTTGTTCCTGAATCATTATGTATTGAACTTTTAAATTTATGTCACAATCACCCTATTGGTGAACACTCTGGACATGGACATACCATTAACCCACCTACTCAACATTTCTCTTGGCCTGGTATTACCAAAGACATAAAACCTATGTAGATAGCTGCCAAGTGTGCACCCAAATCAAGGGATTCTCAAAGGCACCAGCAGGAAAACTCCTTCCTTTACCTACACCTACTAGACCTTGGGAAGATCTCTCAGTTGATTTCATTACTGGATTACCTAAATCCAATACCTACATAGCTATTTGCATTGTCATAGACTGCTTCTCCAAAGAAGTTGTCTTCATTCCTTGTTACAACACAGTTTCTTCAAAAGACTTAGCTATTCTATTTAGAGACAATATTTGGTGTATTCATGGACTACCCTCTATGATAGTTTCAGACCACAGACCATAGTTCATTTTGGACTTCACACAAGAACTCTGCAAACTTCTTTCCATTTCCCAAAAGATCTCAACTACATATTACCCCCAAATTGATGGACAAACAAAGTGTATCAACAGAGAATTAAAACAGTATCTTTGCTCTTACATATCCAAGAAGCAAGGGGATTGGGCAAATTGGATCAAAATGGCACAATTCTCCCACAACAACTCTCTCACCACCTCCACTGGTTCCATTCCATTCCACCATCACATGTAATTACACCCCACACATGGGCTTTGAAGGAAAAGCAACAGGTCCAGGTACTGAGTTTGGGAAAGAATTTGGCCATTCTCACAAAGAAGTAGAGCAGGGTCTTACAAAATCTAAAGAATGAATGAAGCAGTTTGCTGACAAAAGAAGGTCAGAAGCTCCAGAGTATGTTATTGGCCAGCAAGTCTGGTTATCCACTGATAAATTAAAGTTCCCTTATACAGCAAAGAAACTCACACAAAAATGGATTGGACCTTATCAGATCAAAAAGGTCTTATCAAATGCCATTGAACTTATTCTTCCCACTTCTATCTGCATTCATCCCACCATCAACATCTCTTATATCAAACCTTATAGAGAAACATTACCTGGTCATCACAACCAAATACAATTGAGATTGATGAAGCAGGCGAAGAACAGTTTGAAATAGATTACATTGTGGGCTCACACTTTGTATAAAGGAAACTTCAATATTTGGTACATTGGAAAGTGTATGATGAAACAGATTGCACATGGGAAATGTTGGATATCATCAATACTGCCTCCAATGCAGTAGCTGACTTCCACCATCTAAATCCATCTGCACCATATAAACTCCAAGGACTTTCCATTGTGGACTTTCAATCTTTATTTTCTTCTTATGAAAACTTTACTGAATTGAACTTTCACACAACTTGTCTGGAATTTGAGTCTTAACAGAGGGAGTAGTATTGTGATATGTAATATTTTCAAACTTTTTATCTCACAATACTTTATACAACATTTCACTTTATATAATTCAACACATTGCACATGACCATGGGAAATGTCACCTGACTAACAATGATGTCATGACATGTGTTCTTAATTTCCACTCTTTTCTCACAATGTCATACTTCTTTTTCCCATCATCAACTTTCTCTTCTCATACTTATGTATTTTTCGCTTTGACCATCTTTAGTAATTACCTATTACAGCACTTGGTCTGTGCACATTCACTACCACTATATATACTGGTCCTTTGTATTGTAACACCTCAGTCTAATCCACTTGTCATCATGTCTACCTGGCATCTACAGTTTAGGACTGAACCTTGATTAAGGACCAAAGCTATTACTCTCTTCTCTCACCAGCTAGTGGTTGTTTAGGCAATCATTACACATATCAGACTACAACCCCCTCAATGACCCAAACCTCTCCCCTGAGGATAGGGCATTTTACACTGCTCAACTAGGTGCATCCCAAACAATCCAAGAAAACAAATGAGCCTTAAGGGCAAGAGAAGAAGCCAGTGTTCAGCACTGGGCTCAACAATGAACTGAAAGACAAATCTTCCAGGAAAACACCCCCTCCTCCTCCCCACCACCAACTAGAAGGATCACAGGGTCATCCAGTGGATCTAGGAGCTCTTTTAATCCCACTATCAGAACTCCCAGACCAACCACTGCCAAACTCTCACCACCCTCCCCCAACACAGATATCCATCTCCCTGGACCAAAAGAAGATCATTCTGAAACTGGTGACTCTGATGATGAAGATATGGGAAAGAAGTCATTACCAAAAAATTTCACCAGAAAGGTCAAGGATGCCAACTGGTGGCTCTGAGCCATAAAAGCATGGAGGAATATAAAGAAAAACAAGCTCACCAACAAAGAAATAATAACTACTGCCCTTGCTAGGATGAGTCAAGAACAAGGAAGATCTTCACCAAAGGATATTTGCAATAAACTCAACAGTAACAACAACTACAAGAAATGGAATGTATTTGAGAAACACTTCAATAACTTCTTTGCCTCCAAAAACAAAGTGGCAGACAGTAGAAGAAAGATAAAAACAAGACTATACCACCCAATTCAAACTCCTCCTTGGCCTAGCCAAAATAACTGACAATGCCGTGATCTGCAATCTTTATTGCTCTGGACTTCCATTCAACCTGATCAGCAACATCCTTAGAGGAACCAAACCAAAAGATCTCAAAGGGTGGATTACCTCAGCTAGCACCCATATCCAAGCCTATAAATAACTCCATGATTTCCAAAAAGAAAGATTCCAATCCACTAGAGCTGATCCTAATGCCATGGATACAAACCATATTATCCTCTTTGGGCCAGAAAGAGCCTGTCACAATCAGGAGAAAAGATGTTATATATGCTCCCAAGTAGGATGCCTTAGCAGATTTCATCCTGGACATTCAGCCTACAAAAAGCCATACATCTCACCAGGGGCTCTCCCCCTTGTCCTTGCCAAAACCCCAAAAGGGTGAGGGAAGTCCAAACCATTGAAGCAAAACCCAATGAACTAAACTTCTACATTCAAATCCTTATAAAAGAAAAGAAAGTCAAAAAAGGGGAGGTACTGTGAACTCTAAAAGAATGTTATAACAAGAATGGCAAAAAATCTCACTCTCATAAGGATGAGCTGGTTAATCAAATTAACCTCAATGAGGATTTTTAAACAGGAGACTTGGAACAATGTCATGTTCTCCTTCCCTTTCAACTATAACTGTACCAAGAAATGAGAAGTCTATATTCATTCCCATGACCTTCTCTGCAGTAGAAAGCAAAAATGTTGTCACTACCCCAGCCCTCATCAATTGTGGAGCAACTTCCTGCTTCATTGACTATGCCTTCACAAAAAGAAACAAACTCCCCCTAATTCCCCTCTCACACTCCAAAAATGCCTATAATGCTGACAGAACTCCCAACAAAATGGGCCAAATAAGATACAAAACTCACCTTCATATCCAGATTGACCAAGACTTAGAAAAATGGGATTTCCTCATATTAGCTAGCAGAAAACAACAAGCAACATCCTAGGAATGACCTGGCTGGCTAAAAGAAATCCACTAATTGACTGGTCCTCTAGAACTGTTAAGATCAAGATACCTGGGAACTCTAGAAAACGAGATGGACAAGGAGCACTGGCACAAAGATACCTTCTTAGATTCCTGGATGGGGACATGGGCAACCATCTAATTAGAGCCTACTGAAAATGATTCTATGAAATGCCTGAACAAATCAGAAAAGTTACCCTGTCCACTACCCTCACACAAGAAGCAAAAAAGAATCACCACACTACCCCTCCCAAGTACCAATGTTTTGCCAATGTGTTCATAGATGAAGAGGCCACCAAACTTCCCCCTTCACAATCCTTTGACCACAAAGTAAACCTCCATCCCAGTTTTGTACCCAAAAGAGTCAAGAACTACTCTCTTAATCCCAAAGAAATTGAAGTCTGTAAAAGCTTCATAAATGACAACCTAGCCTTAGGAAAAATCCAACCATTAAACTTCCCCCAAGCAACCCCTTTCTTCTTTGTCCAGAAAAAGAATGGCAAACTCTGACCTTATCAAGACTATCAATATCTAAACCAACACACTATCAAAAATGCATACCTCCTTTCCCAAATCTCCAACCTCATCAATAAACTAAAGAGATCGTACATTTTTACTAAACTAGATGTCTGCTGGGGATATAATAATGTCCTTGTCAAACCTGAGGATCACTGGAGAGCAGCATTTGTTACACCATTTGGACTCTTCAAACCAACAATAATGTTCTTTGGAATGTGCAACTCCCCAGCCACCTTCCAAGCCTACATGGACAATACCTTTTCTGACTTTCTTGCAGAAGGATGGCTTGTCATTTATATGGACAACATCCTAATCCACTCTACCAACCCAGAGGAATACAAATTATGCACTGAAAAAGTCCTCCAATGCTTCTGAGAACAACACCTGTACCTCAAACCTAAGAAATGTTTCTGTAACCAATCAAAAGTGGAATACTTAGGACTAATGGTCTCTGACAACCACATCCACATGGATATCACCAAGCTCTCCATCATCAGAAACTGGAAACCTCCTAAAGATGTAAAAGTAGTCCATTCCTTTGTTGGATTCTGTAATTTTTATTGAAAATTCATCCCCATTTTCTCTGATATTGCCAGACCCCTTCTCAACCTCACCAAGAAGGAGACTGCCTGGATGTGGGGAGATTCCCAGCAACATGCCTTCTGCACCCTACAAAATTCCTTCCTCCACCAACCTGTCCTACATACCCCTGACATGGATCAACCCTTCTTCCTCATGACCAATGGCTCTCTCACAGTAGCTAGGAGAGTTCTTATGCAGAAAGACCGAAATGGCAACCTCCACTCCTGCACTTACTTCTCCAAATTGTTCAGCAAAGCAGAGTGGAATTACAACATCTACAATAGGGAGTTATGTACTTGCAGTCATTTTGGCCCTTCAAGAATGAATCACTATCTTTGGGGCACTGAACATCCCATCATGGTTATGACTGACCACAAGAACCTCACTTATTTCTGTGAACCCCAGAAATTAACCTGGTGACATGCTGCTGGCAAATGTTCCTCCAGGATTATGACTTCACCTTTTTCACCTACCCAGTACATCTATGGATCCTGCAGATGCTCTGTCTCACAAGGACAACATTGACACATCTACTGACAATAATGACCTCCAACTGTTACCTGATTCTCTCTTCACTCAATCCCTGGATCTTGCCATCACAGAAAAAAGCTGTCTCCTCCAAACAAAACTCTCTGATAGTTTCTGCCCTTCAAGCAATGAACAATGGCTCCTTCCTCCTCCCTTGTGCAAAATATGAAGACTGGACATTTAACAGCACCTACCTTACCTACCAGGGGCACACCTACATCCCCAACAACTGCTGTTAACCCCTCCTCTCCTCTTTACACAATTCTCTCCATGGAGGGCATGCTGGCTTTTTATAGACACTCTTACTCCTTTCCTATAACTACTGGTGGCCTGGAATGTCTACCTTCATGTGCAAATATATTGCTGGGTGTGCCCACTGCCAGCAACACAAAGTTAACACCCACCCCACCCACCCCCCCCTTGCTCCTATCCCCACCTCTGCCACTTGCCCCTTCCAACACCTCTTCATAGA
>JBBPNR010000573.1:0-20933 GCA_038091015.1 Boletus vermiculosoides
TGAGCCCTTCCAAGCCCTCAATGTGGGCCTGGCCTATATAGGGCTTGGCCTGGGGGCTTGAGGGCCTCAGGCCCAGCCCATCCATCACTACTGGACATGCAGGTCCATTTGCACATATGCACCCTTCTCAGTATACTCTCGCATAATCTCTTTCCACATCTTGCACACGAAGGGGAGACTTCAAATGCGCAAGGTGGTGGAGTCTGGGATTCGCTGGGTAAGCAAATGCTTTGACATACTCTTGTCCTTACACCACTTGTTTTCAGCAATAGTCTGATCAGGGGTCAGTGGCACAGGAAAGGAAGGTTGTGTGTTGGTGCCATCAAAATGGTCCCATAAATCCTTGGCCTTGATGGCAACCTGGAAATGGAATGAGAAGATTGCCCAATTCATACCCTTGAGGTCGAGCTTGGGCACATTGCTGGGGAGCGTGTCAGTAGTGACAGGGATAGTGGTGGACATTTCAGCAGCAGCACGGTATGTAGGGGAAAACGCAGGGCTCAATAACCTAAAAGAACTATAGAACAAGTAGCATGATGGCTATCAAGGGACAGCGTACTCAGTCATCATGTGGGGGACAATGGACTGTGGTATTTACCTATCAAGGGACAGCGTACTAGGTACTAGTTAGCTCGTTGTAGGTACTGGATGGAATGATACTGTGCTCACCTCAGTCATTGTGCAGGGGACAACGGACTGAGGTGACAAACTACTAAGGTCTATCTAATATACATACCTGATAAAAGAACAAGGGCACACTCAGGAGCAGGGCGAGAACAAAGTTGTGTGGCAACATCAGGTAGATGCACCACTTGTAGGACAAAGATACAAAGGGGAAAATCTTTGATCATAAAGTAACTATCATAGCGGTCAAAGTAGCTATGCTGAAATAGGAAAAGGGATGAGGATGTAGATGAACTGGCAGATATGATATGTTGTAGTGCGAGAAAGCTGTGCTCGTGCTTGCTACTCCAACAATTGTCTGGGAGGTTTCTTACCTGTTTACTGTGCTGGAACTTTCGAGAAAGGAACCACTGTTGGAAAAGACGTTCACGGGCTTTGGTTTCAGGGGTGCTTTGGGAGTCGTCAAAGGGAGTGATGAGTCGATGAGGTGCGGAGTATCCGGAGGTGGGGGGAGATGTGAGAATGGTGGATATGTTGGAGAGCGACTAAGATGAGAAAGGACTTGACAAAGAAGTGTCTTTGTCCGACCTCAGCAAGCGCACCCCCTAAACCCCAATGAAATTTACCAGACCGTCTATCGACGGATTGCCACCTCATAGACGAGCTGGTCACCAGACTAGTTGACGGCAGCCTCATAGACAGGCTGGGTCCCAGACTACCCAAACCCACTGGTACTGGGGTTTCAAGCTTGCGCACGACTACAGTAATGGTGTTTTCAAACTCACGCTAGGATCTTACTGCCCGGATAGTACTAAGCGGAGTGCCGAATGGATGGAAAATGGGTTTTGATATGGTGTAAGAAAAAAAAGAAACACAAGCGCAAAAAGGCGAGTGTGAAGACAGGAGGAATGCAATACAGTCGACTCCCTTATAACCCATACCCCTTCAGGCAGCTCTGGCGACTGGACTGTCAATCTGGCATGGTACGCACTATAGGAAACATAGCTAGCTTAGATGCCATACTACAAACTACTCAGTAAGCATTTTGCGTGATTTTGCCCTTCATGTGTTATATGTCTCCGAAGGGGTATGGGTTATAAGGGAGTCGACTGTAGTTTGATGGTGAGATCAGACACGATTGTCATTCAGGATCAGATACCCCCTGGGAAGCTTCTCGGCCCGTCCACCCAGTGTGGCCAAGTTTTTCCCAGGTGAATGATACTGTATGTAGCGAACGGGAATGAAGGTGGGGAAGTACTGTAGCCCAACTAACTACGCTGTAAATGCGTGCCTTAGTTAAGCCGGGATTGGAATAGGGAAGCCGAACAATTCGGGGCCCCGAACCAGATCCAACAGATCACTTGAGTATCGCTTCTCTAGGCCGATACGAGGAGACTATATTAACCTAAAAAGGCGAGACGACCCATTGAAAACGATCTGGTCTGAACGAATATGGTGCGTGGCTAGCTAGACGTAAGTCGTTTCTACATGACTATTGACATGGGTGGCTCGTTCTACTGATTTTCAGATAAATGGGACAGCGGGCTCCAGGCTCCTGTGACTGGGTAAATGAAAAAAAGGGTTCCTTTTCTCACCGTCCTCCAATCACGCCCGGACCCAACTGGTACGTCATCACCAAGATGAATCTAACCGTAGTCACATTTGCGCGTCATGGAGGGTAAACGTTTGAACCATGCAATTATCTATCCTCGTGATCAGCGTCTCATTAGGTCCTCTCCTTGATTCCACGTGTCGTTCCGCCCTCCAAAAATTATCATTAAAACTTTGGAGAGCCCTTGCATTAACGTACACCTACATAAAATGCACTGGAGAGCTGCAACCCATCCCACGTACCATCGCAATTTCCCCGCGCCATGTGCACTCCCTCTCGACGGGAATCATGCCATGCGCAGGACACGATGTGCAAGACTGTGAACCCTACCGTAACTGCCATATCAATCCCCCCCGTGCGTTCTAGGACATACTTTCATTCTTCATTCCAGCTCTGAACCACTTGACAGGGTAGCGAGTATCCTATCGCCAAAAAAGACAACGGTCTCTGTACAGAGTTCGAGGATGTTAGCAAGATGCTTTCATGCTCATCATACCTACTGAACATTTACAACAGATCGTACAAGGCTCTGCAAATGCGAAATGGGCGGACGCATATATGAATCGCCACCCTGTACCCCCTAGCAGCACGATCTTCTCGCGACCTACGTCCCCTTCATACCAAAGGGAACTTTGCCGTGAAATGGAAGAGTTATTTGGGGCTACTAACCACGCCATGGTTGCCGTACCGGTCCCTTTAGTATGTATCAAGATACCTTCATTATTGTTGCCCCACAGATTAATAAATACCATATGCAGAATGACGTTGCTCCCGTGGTGGAGGGCCATAGTTCCGGTGTAGAGCTCGGGGACGTAAGCAGGATGCTCACGCTTTGTGACCACGCTACTGAGTGCATATCTGTAACAGGTGACTCGGAACCCTGGAGCTACGCAGCTGCCCAAAGCGAATCCGCAGACAACCACTACACAAATCGGACACTCATGCTCGACAACGGCGCAGTGCAAATGGACTGGTGAGGGTAATTCTGCGACGTGTGATGCTCAGATCGAATGCACGAGTGTTTCGACACACTTCAGGAATTCTCATAGAGTTAGGAATTTGGGTGAGGATATCCAGGTTTATTGCTGGTGGCGGGGATGTTGCAAGTGGGTCAAACGCAAGAACTTCGTTAGGCACATTCGCGAGTGTCATTTGGGACATCTTAGATAGAAGAACGTCCTTGAGATGGGTCAAAACTGCATTGCTAATGTTGAAATGTCGAATTGTATCGTTGGTCTGTATAATAAAACTACATGAGCAGGAAGAATGGATAGCCTTGGATTCAAGAGGAAGTGCTGTCCAAAGCTCCGGAAATAGCTCCTGGAGGGTGGGACGACACGTTGGAATCAAGGCTCGTGATCCGCCCCTCAATCACATTGATGATATCGATAACAAGCCGTACCGTAATGTGATTGTATGCCGCATTTGAGATCTGAATGATGGAAGGACGGTGTCGGCAATTAAACGGTATAAGGTACACGCCGAGGAAGAATGGATACCCTGGGGTTCAAAGGATCCTTTTGCCAACTATCCTCAGCTGTTAAATTTAACCAAAACTGGCCTTGTAACCATGCAACAACCAAAATCGTACCGGCGTTAATTAGCATTTGTTTACTAGGTGATACATGAGGATATTATATCATGATAGCCACCCTGTATCCCCGTCTGATTTGCAGGAAATACCGCTGCCATATCGGCATGGTCTTTGTTGGTGGTCTTGTCCCAACACACTCTGTATGATTTGCGTGAGATCTCGTATGCAAATATCAATGATGCCGCGGTCACCTACCGTAACACTTCCCTCCCACCCGTTGTGCGGTCAACAACTGATACAGCCCGTCTCCGCCGATTTAAACACTCAATAAGACTCGCCGGCTTGACGGACGCAATCGTGGCACACGCCTCCGAGTCTCAGTTCCGGATCGACGGGGAACCACGGCCGATGGCAAAGATGATGTGGTAGGCGTTCCCTGGGCCGGTACAATTTTACCCCAGCGAGAAGGACACAAGACCACCCAATCCGTCAAACATTGTGCAAGTATCAACATCGCATCAGCCACTCTCTCGTGGCGCCGTCTCGACGGTCTCGTATGGATAGCTCATCGTCCCCGTTCGAGATCTTGGTGACCTAGGTTTGCGTAGAGAAGCGTGGGCGTCTGCATGTATGCGGACAGCGGTGTCGTATGAAAACTTGGTTCTCGACCGTTTCTGGTCCAACTTTTATACTTGGGCACCACCATGACTTAACAAATCTGTTTGGCACTATTCATGTGCCGGACCCTGACTTTGACTGTTTCTGAGGCGCTTCGACATTCCGGCCATCATCAGTGCACTGGTGCCTAAATACCGTCCACCCGCGCGTAAGAGGGATGATACTTTGAGCTGACCATCCAGAAGATGAACGTGATAAAATACGTCAGCCATCCCGTATATCGACGAGCACGCACAAGCACGCACACTTTGACCTACCCGCTCTTCAGATCCTCCATGAATTCATCTGTAATTTTGGCATCGTCGATGTCGTACATGGTGGGGTAGCTGGCCCTTTAGATGTCAGGGAGGTCCGGAAGCCAGACTCGGCGCGAGGGTGGAGCCCTTTCTAAAAAGTAATGCACGCGCTGACACAGCAATTACGCGAAGACGTGGGACAGAAAATGCCACTGCAGGAGTCCAAAAACGGATGTCTCTGTGCCACCTTGGAGAAGACTTGGAACGATATGATCTCGAGGTAGGAATGTGGTCGTGGTCGTTGACTGAGCAAGAGACGGAGGGATCCAAGTGGAGGCTATGGAGCATGGGAAGCTTACCCTCGAACATATCCACAATCTCCAACCCCATTGAGCCCATCTGGCGCGAGGTATTGACCGTTGAAGGTGAAAAACTGGGTGCCGCCAGTGCCAAACTCGTAACCGCATTCGAGGATGTCACCTGCAACCGACGGTCGATCACCGATAGCTTCCCAGAAACCTGATTGTTGTCATCCGAGTTCTCGTAGAACTTGCGATGTCATTCAGATACACGGCAACACTTAACCTTTTCTACCCTGGGAGCCTGAAGTTCGGGTAGATCCCTATCAGACCAGGTTGAAGCATGCAGGAGGTCCATGGAATGCTCTACTGTGACCTGTTGCGTACAAGCTTTTTTTCTTTTCTTTTCTTGTCGTGGAGATCGTCGTCTGGGGCATCGCTAGGTTCACTCTATATATCTCGTTCGCTTTGCTTTACCGTGTAAACCATGTGTGTTAGTTCCATACCGTCATGAACATCCTATTTTTTTGATTGACAAGTCGTTCCTGAAGTAGACCTCAAGGTCAGCACTTTGTTCAATTCGTCAGCACAAGCTGGATCAGGCGATGGATAGTATTGGTATATGCACGGATCAAGGTGCGCGAGAAGCAGCGTGGGCATATCAACGCCGAACACTTTGATAATTACTCTGTACCTATCTAGATCCGTTCGCTGAGCCATTAGTCACCCGTACTTCAACGCAAACGTGGGATGAAACCATGAGATCACTTACTATGATCAGCTTGGAGACGAGGAGGATAGGTATGGGATACAGATTACTTGACCAATGGACGAACGCCCGTACCAGTGTCTTTGAGAACGTGACTCGTGTGCTCGCGTACTTGTTTTTGGTATTCCGAACCTAGATGCCGCCAAAGATTGCGCGCACAAAAGTGTGAGCGAGAAAAGAAAAAGAAAAATATGACAAAATGACAAAATGACAAATGACTGCGGCAGGAATTGGGACTGACTTTGTGGCGCGTCGCCATCGAGTTCATGTTTCTTGGTAGGGTTGGGGTCGAGGTCTGTGCTCGTTACTACAGGGAAGGAATCAGGTGGAGATGGACGCTTGCCGTGTGAGACGAGGATTAGATTGGGGTTTAGGAGGCCAAACGAGATAACGCACAGATCACGAAACCCGATCCAGGTGGAGAGCAAGCGAGTCAGAGGGAAACAATTTTTTAAAAAAGGAGGCGCATGAGCGAGCCAAACAAACGAGAGGGTGTCTTCAAATGATGCTGGAAACTGCACCAGGTTTATGATGTAAGCCAAAGAAAAGTAGAAAGAGAACAAGAGAAAAATCAAGGAGAGATGGAAAGAGCAAGCGAGACAAGTCGTCGTCGACGGAAGCACTGGTCAATGGTACGGATGACATGGTCGAAGAGCATTAAGGCGAATTGGGTCTTGTACGTCCTCTGGCCAAGGGGATAGACCTGGAGACTTTTTGTGTACTTGATCGGCAGGGAACCGTGTCCGTTTAGTACAGCGAGCGAGGCTTCCAGTTGGAAAACTCGCAGAACGATCGTGTTCAACGAAAGGATATAGACCATCAAACACTTTTAAGGCAGTCGATCTCGATCAAAGTGTTGCCAGATAATCATTAGGAAGCTGATCACACGTCATCTAATGAGCGATAGATAGAAGTATGTCTGGAGCCCCGAGCAAGATCGCTTGCAGAAGGATTTCGTGACCCACGTCGCGCGGTATGCAATTGGCGATCGAGTCACATCAAGAGTCGTGTCAATATTTTTCTTGCACCGTGGGTGCTCTGCGGAAACGAGGGTGGTGTTGGTTGCGTTGAGTTGTTACTGGCTGGGGACATCATTGAAGGGGGAGGGATCGAAGCAGACGACATATTCGAGTAGGATATGGATTCGATGAAGGACGGGTACGGATCCAATATCCGTCCTTGCGCCATTCCCTACCGATTATGCGAGGCACCAGGAAAGACATTGTACAAGAGACAGAGCCGTTTGATGTATGGCGTGGACGGTCACTTCAGGAAGAGAGTAAGGTGAAGAGATGGAGGAAGTAGATCTTGAACGTGATGAGATCATTGGAACCGAATGGAGAATCGGCGGTGACGCAGGTGCGGCGGTGCGGCAAAGCGAGGGGGGTGAGACATACAGTGCGGTGCGATAGGTGCGGTATGGCACAAAATTGTGCCTTCGCAGTCGAGCGAGTGCCGAAGCCGCGGCAGGTGTGACGCAGCGAATATTGGTGCATTTGTCACGCGTCACGCCTGTGCCCGTGAGAACCCACTCCATCCACCAAGGCTACAACGAATTTTACCAGACCGTCTATCAACGGTTTGTCTCGGGCTGGTCACCAGACTAAGACATAGCGTCACTAGGAAAATGTAACCCTATTCTCGTTCTAAAATCTGGTTCTCATCTTTTTTTCAATGACTAACGTGGCTGTGCCTGCTGACGAAGGTTTTCTCCCAGCCATCGCTGTTAAAGTTAGCGGTGTTTGAATTTGCGTATAGTCACTCCACTGTATAGTACCAGCCACCTCAAACTCGAAACAGCGGTGGGTAGTCCAGCGGTCTCTCGTGCACTGCGCCAAGGCACAGTCCCTGCACAGCTGTGGCACTACAACAGCCCAGAATTTTTGACCTTTGCAACAATTAATTTCACCAGCACAGGGAACTTGAACGTCATGTTGCCGCCCGAACGGTCGGATCAGGGACTGAGTCAGTCCAGGGCCAATATTGCGTGTGAACGTTTGAATCCCAGGTATGGAAGTCGCGGTCTCCTTCTGGCATCAGCTTGAAGCAAATGCAGGTAATCACATGCATGATGTTCTAGAATTGACTAATCCCCAGCGGTGTTTTACTGATTAATTTAATCCACCGCAATCATTTGCGTGAAGCCAGGCTGCCAACCAACCTTACGGATTCAGCTTGAAGCAAATGCAGGTAATCACATCCACGATGTTCTGGAATTGACTAATCCCTGGCGGTGTTTTACTGATTGATTTAATTCACTGCTACCATTTGTGTAAAGCCAAGCTGCCAACCAACCTTACGGGCTCAGCTTGAAGCAAATCATTTGCAGGTAATCACGCGATGTTCTGGAATTGACTAATCCCCGGCGGTTAACCCAGTCTATTTTACTGACTGATTTAATCCACTGCTACCATTTGCGTGAAACCAGGCTGCCAGCCATCATCACGGATTCAGCTTGAAGCAAACGCAGGTGATCATGCAATGTTCTGGAATTGACTAATCCCTCGTGGTTAACCCGATCTATTTTACTGATTGATAATGCACTGCTACCCATTTGGAGGTGAAGCCAGCCAAAGACAGGCTCTCTTCTCTTCGACCCACCAGTCAGGAGGTGGCAAGTATGATGCGCTGTCGAAGGCAGCACACAGGACAGCAACTCTGACCAATAACTTGCTAAAAACCACACGTTGTTGACAAGATAGTCCCGTATTCTATAATGGTTCCTTTTCTCACCGTATCCTGGGATCATATGGGCGTACGGTTAGATTCATCTTGGCTTGATCTTGGCGATGATGTCACACCTGCAGCGTGAACCTGCACTGAAGGCAGCTGCCAGATCAGGAGAAAGCAGTTGCATTCCAGAAGGCTTTTGTGGACCCCGATTGGACCGGAGGGCAGGTGCGTAATCCCGACCAACCAGCGCTTATGACTTCTCGATGTGTCCTTAATTCCACGCGTTGTCCCGCCCTCCAACAATTATCATGGAGGGCCCTTGCATTAACCTACACTCGCATAAAATGCACCACAAAGCTGCAACTCATGAACTTAACATCACAATTCCCCCGGGCCATGTTCACTCCATCTCAGCATGAACCGTGCCATGCACAGGACTCGGCGATGTATGGGACTGTGAACCCTACCATAGTTGCTGTATCAATCCTCCCTGTGCGTTCCAGGATATACTTTATGCTCTATCACACCTGCTGAACACCTACAACAGATCATACAAGGCATTGCAGATGCGCAGTGGGCCGACGCATGTACGAATCGCTACCCTGTACCCCCTGGTAGCATGATCTTCTCGCGGCCTACGTCCCCTCCATACCAAAGAGAGCTTTGCCGTGAAATGGAAGAATTATTTGGGACCGCTAACCACGCCATGGTTGCCGTACCAGTTCCTTTAGTATGTATCAAGATAACTTCCTTGTGTGATAGTCACCCCCAGACTAATAAATACCATACGCAGAGTGACGCCATTCCCGTGGCGGAGAGCCACAGTTCCGGTGTAGAGCTCGGGGACGTAAGTAGGACGCTTGCGCTTTGTGACTACGTTATTGATTGCACGTCTGCAATAGGTGATTCATATGCACAATCCCGGAGCTACGCCATTGCCCGAAGCGAATTCCCATGTAACCACTACACAAATCGCACACTCATGCTCGACAACGGCGCAGTGCAAATGGACCGGTGAGGGTAATGCTGAGACGTGTGATGCTCAGATCGAATGCACGAGTGTTTCGGCACACTTCAGGAATTCTCATGGAATTAGGAATTTGGGTGAGGATATCCTGGTTTGCTGCTGGTGGCGGGGGTGTTGCAAGTGGGTCAAACGCAAGAGCTTTGTTAGGCACATTCGCGAGTGTCATTTGGGACATCTTAGATAGAAGAAACGTCCTTGAGGTGGGTCAAAGTTGCATTGCTAATGTTGGAATATCAATTTGTATCATTGGCCTGTAAAGTAAAACTACACGAGCAGGATGAATGGATGGCCTGGGATTCGAGAGAAGTGCCCTCTAAAGCTTCAGAAATAGCTGTAGGAGGGCGGGATGACACGCTGGAATCAAGGCCCGTATATGGAATCATTATCCATTCCCTATTAATATCGTAACATGCTGGTGATGGTCTGCCACAGGTCGCATCTGAGTAATTGGAGGATCGTGGATGTCGGCGATTAACGGTATGCGTCCAGGACGAACGAATAGTTTGGGTTTCAAAGGATCCTTTTGACTTGAACCTCTATCCCCAGCTCTTTGACCAAAACTGGCCTCATAGTGTGCAACGACCAAAATCGCACCGGCGTTCATTTGCATTTGCTTATATGGTACGTGATATATGAACCCTGCCTGATTTGCAGGAAACACCATTCCCAGCTTGGAATGGTCTCTTTTGGTGGTCTTGACCCGACACACTCTGTATGATATGCGTGAGATCTCGTACGCAAATACCAATGATCGTATCTGTGCATATGTCGCCGCGGCAGTGATGTCACCGGTCACATGCACAGACGGTGAGTTGAATGTTCAATAGCTATGACAAGCCTGGCTTATCTTACGAACCAAACTAAGGGGTGGTAAAAATGCTCAATTTCAATGGAAAAACAATACAGACAGAAGTGTCGAAGCGACGGTTGTAAGAACAGCTTGGGAGTGGCATTGATCACAAGTGATGAGCGTGTTGATGCTAAAGCCACCAACGACCAAACAGTTCTAAATGTGGTTTCGCACGTTCTAAAACTTTCGTGGAACATCACTGACGTCCCGGCATGCTCATTCGCGATCACGACGGACGTGAAGCGAACTCTGCCTTAGGTAGCCCAAGAGTATTCGGGGTCATGGTGCAATGATGACGCCAGCGCAATGCAGTGGCCCTGGCCCAATGATCCTGCATTCAGATATTCACGCTCGAACAGTAGTTCTCACATGATTGCTAGGAAGGCGACGACGGAAGGCTACTGCGAGCATCGACAGGTATTACTGTGATCGCGGGTACCATACACAAGGCAGGCCGACCAACTTGCGGTGTTATACTGACGACCAATCTGTCTGAGGCCAGCCGTGGTCACCTCCCGCATTATCTCACCCCCACCTGTTGTGCGGTCAACGACTAATACAACTCATCCGTCTCCGCCATCTCGAGCGCCCAATGGAACTCGCCGGCTTGACAGACGCGATCATGATACCCTGGGTCGACGGGGAACTCGATGCACAGGATGGTAAAGATGGCGTGGTAGGCGATCCCTGGATCGGCCCAATCTCAGCATAATGAAAAGGATACAAGACCACCCAATCCATTAAACATCGTGTAGGTATCGACACCACATCGGTTACCCTCTTGCGGTTCTGTTTCGATGGTCTCGTATGGATAGCCCGTCATCCCCGTTCAAGATCTTGACGACCTAGGTTTGTGTAAAGTGGCGCAGGAGCGACTGCGGGCGGCAGTGTAATACGGAGACTTGGTTCTCGACCGTTTCTGGTCCAACTTTTATATTTGGGCACCGCCATAACGTGAACATAGATCTGTTTGGCACTTCGATGTGTGGGATCCCGACTTTGACCGGTTCTGTAAGGTGTTTCGATTCTGCCCACACTGGTTTCTAAGTACCGTCCACCGGCGCGGGGGGGGACGTATACTTTGAGCTGATCATCCAGGAAATGAACGTGATTATCGCAACGAGTCACAGTAGAGTATTCCATGGGCCTCTTGCATACTTCAACCTGATCTGTTGATAGAAATCTACCCCAACTTCAGGCTCCCAGGGTGGAAAGGGTTGAGCGTTGCCGTGTATCTGGATGACATGCGGATGTTCTACGAGAGCTCGGACGGGGTGCAACAATCAGGTTTCTGGGAAGCTATGGCGATCGACCTCAGGAGACACCCTCGAATGCAGCTACAAGTTTGGCACTGGCTGTACCCTCTTTATCACCTTCAACGGTCAACGCCTCGTGCCAGATGGGTCCAAGGGGTCGTATCTCGGTGACGATCGCGATATGTATACTGCTTGCGATAGAGGTAAGGGGAAATACGTTCATTGTGAGCCTTGGCGGGACTTTTTTGAATGGCCGTTGGCAGCCAGGGAATGGAGAATGGATATTGCACGACCGTGTTGGGAAACTGGTGCCTCGTGGACTCTTCTAGAGGATCTTCCTGCCAATAACTGGTCATGTGCGTCGTGCAAGTACCTAATTGCGCTTCATAGCTGCGCGAGGATCCTATTAATGGGGTGGTTTCGCGGGTGGTTGTGGATGTGTTCGAGGCTGTTTCCCATGGTCCACAGCCTCCACTGGACAGCGACCAGTCTGAAACGTGATCCGGACGGTGATCACCAGACATCAAACGGTCTGGATCCCTCCGCCTCTTGCTCACTCAACGACCGCAACCACATTCTTACCTCGAGATATCGTTCCAAGTCTTCCCCAAGGTGGCACAGAGACATCCATTTTTGGACACCTCCATTGGCATTTTCTGTCTCACGTCTTCGCGTAATTGCTGTGTCAGCGCGTCCGTGACTTTTTAAGGGCTCCACAGGAGAGCATGCCTTCCATCTTCCCCCGCGCCTCCGGCTTCTGGACCTCCCTAACATCTAACAGGCCGAGCTACCCCACCATGCACGACGTCGACGACGTCGAAGTTGCAGACGAATTCGTGGAGGACTCCGAATACGATGACAGAACACCTCTAGACAAAACCATAGATCGCATTGGAATGGGTGCGTACTCTGACAGTATTCGCCTCATCCTTCAAGCTCACCCATTGTCTTGCTCCAGGGAGTTATCAGTGGACACTCCTGTCACTATGTGGATTCGGTGAGCACTTTTTTTTGCTGTCATCGATTCGATATTTATTGCTGCGGACCTATCTACCTGTAGGCTGGATGGCAGACAACGTGAGTCTACCACCACACCCCTCTCGGCGCCCTTGACTTGTCGCTCAGATGTGGATTCAAGCTGTCGCCATAATCCTTCCTCGAGTACAGCAACACTACTCAGGTACACCATCCACTCAGCATAGCTAACTCACTCCCGACTAATACTTGCAGTTCCCGACAACTATATCGGGACACTGTCATCATCCATGTTTGCGGGGATGATGGTCGGTGCTGTTGGGTGGGGAACCTGTTCTGACATCGTGGGCCGAAGTGCTGCGTTCAACGCGACACTGTCTTTCACTGCCTTTTTCGGCATTCTCGCGTCATTTGCGAGCTCGTTTTGGAGCCTCTGTGTACTCCTATTCTTTCTTGGTAGCGCAGTTGGGGTGAGTTCGCCATCATTTAATATCGCTACGTTCATTTACCCGAGCCGCCTTGTTCAGGGTTCTATGCCGACAGACGGCACGCTGCTTCTTGAACACATGCCGAAAGGAAAACAGTATCTGGTCACGGCGCTCTCAGTTTTCTTCTCTCTTGGATCTGTTCTTTCGGCGCTCGTTGCTCTCTTCATTCTTCCTGGGCGTTCGTGTTCACCGAATCAACCTTGCATCCCCTCGACTGGAAATAATGGCTGGCAGTATATGCTCGTCTGTCTTGGCACCATCGTAAGTTCAGTCCGTGGTCCTGAGCATCAGTGTTGATTCATCTGTACAGACGCTGTCGATGTTCCTCGCTCGTATCCTATTCTTCCGGTTGCACGAGTCACCGCGGTATCTCGTCCATGCCGGTCGACATCAGGAAGCTCTCGAGTCCCTTCAGCTTATCTCTCGTTTCAATGGATCCGACATTACTATAGACCTCGAAGACGTGGACGACCGGCGACCATCTGAACCCCGTCCACCGCCGAATGGGTCCGACGAGCGCGCGCCTTTCCTCTCTACGCAAGATGCGCGTCCTAATCGCGAGGCTTTGTTCGATGCAGGTACAGACGAGAGCACAACGAGGGACAGTGTGTCCGGAGACCTACCCAGAGGCGAGGGCGTCAAAGATTACCAATCTACCGATGAATCTCCCAACTCACTTGATTCTCACTCGTTCGTGACACCCGTCGAGGAATACCCCCCACGAAGGCTCAGTGTGATTACCATCGGAGAGAATCCATCGTCTTCCCGTCCAAGCACGTTGCATGATGAGACAAAGCCTCGCTCAAGGGTTCCGCGTGCCCGCAGTCATTCTTCACGTTCGCGTGTATCCCGAGCCTCATCGATCGCTTCAGTCGAGCTTGAGATGCGGCTTGGAGGTGTGCTTCCCAGGTGGATCAAGAGGCCCTTGATTGCATGGCTCGATCGCGTAGGGATGGTACTGAGTCCCGAGTGGTGTCGGACGACGTTGTTAGTGTGGGGCGTGTGGTTTTCTATGGCACTCGGTGCGTCACACGCGATAAAGTGGTTGTCCACATCACTGAACCATAGCATCAGCGTACACAATGTTCAACGTGTATTACCCCAAACTACTGGAGACCGGGTCGAGGGGGGATTCGACGCCGAAATCGCTGGAAGATAATCTATGGGATGTGGTCATCTTTACGTTGGGTGGATGTCCGGGTGCGATTGTACGTCGTCCCCTTTTCATCCCAAGAGCACATTTAACATACGGACATAGCTCGGCGCGTTTATGGTTGAAAGCTCACTCGGGCGACGGCGTTCGTTGGCCGGGATGACCCTGCTAACGGCATTCTTTTGCATGGCCTTTGTACTCTTCGAAAGTCCACTTTTGGTTCGCTTCGCTTCGGTGGGGATTAGTTTGAGCGCCACGGTGAGTTGCGACTCGACACTATCTGGTTCACCAATTCATGGATGGGTAGACGATGTATGCGGTGTTGTATGGGTAAATCTTTCATCGTGGCGCTTGCGTGCAGATCACATGACTAAACGATTTCGCAGGTGGACGCCCGAGATTTTTGGTACCAAAGTACGCGGAACAGCGTGCGGTATCGCATCGGCGCTGTCACGAATGTACGTCTTTCTTCATGCGTTGGGATTCCGAACTGATTTCACGCTGACTGTTCCTTTTCATAGAAGCGGAATGATTGCTCCCCTCGTGGGCGGTGCGCTTTTGTATATCGATCGCTCCTTTCCTGTGTATGCCAGCGTGGTGGTATACCTCGTCACTGCGGTCTGTATCGTACCCTTGCATGAGATGGCTGGACAAGGGGGAAGAGGAAACGGAGAGCGGGCGTTGATGCATTGAACGTGGGAAGTGCCATGATAAAGCATGTCGCAAAGACGATAATTTAATGTGTACGAGGTATCTAGTTGCTGTGGGGCGTTGCATAGAGGTAGAGGATGAGGTTCATTGCTACTGTCATGTTGCTGTACATTATGTTGACTTTATTCACACTTGCATTAGACTCCTTTTGTGTAGCGGAAAGCGCTCTGGGCAGCGATATTCGTTGACAGACGCGGCTTGACACGGCGCGGCACTTGCGCGGCACTGACGTGTCAGCATTCTTCTGCATGGCCGTTGGGTTCGTCCACGGTCCACCACGGCGTGACGGATACACGGACATGTAGGTGGTTCTTTATGATGGAACTCGGAGCATTTTCTATTTACGAATCACAGTGGGCCATCAGGGAGATTGGAATCAAGGACTCCACTGTCACGATAGCAACCAGCTCCTACACCATGTACCCCCTCAGAACGATGGGGAGGCCTGGACTCGGAATGACCACCTTCATTTGACGCTTTGGTCTACCTACAGCAGCTTGCCTCAGAGGTCCGTCGTCGACTCGTTTGATCCGCTTACGAGGGAAGCTAATCTTGGATGAGGCAACACAACGAACCCGGTACATCTTTCTCCATGGTGGGTTCACACTTCTCGGCCCGATAGGGAGGTTGGCGATGTGGATGAGAACCCATCATCCGGCGGCCGTTGGGTCAACAAGGGGTCGCTATGATACAGTGTTCCGCAGCACCTCTCTCAGACACCGTCTACTCTGTCCTCCCCCAGAGCAAGTGAGAGGAACTCAGAGCAAGTAAAGGAACGACGTACAAGAGCCTGTTCAAGAGGTCTGAAATATCAAGGAGCGGTGTTCCAGAGCTGCCTTGTCCCGCAGAACCCCATAAACCGAGTCGATAGAGGGCATCGAGGTGAGTGCTCATATTCGGTGCGCCGCTTGCGCAAGGGGTCATCATGGTATCAGGTCCCGTACACCATTCGACGAGGAACCTGGTATCAAATGAAGTATCGATGTCACACCACGAAGATTCTTCGACGGAAGGTGAGGGAGCTTGGTCTGGAGGGCAAGGACATAAGCACTCATCACCATCTTTTGGCCGGCAGCGCTTCTCGATCGCAGTGCGCAAGGCGTCCAAGAGGGGCGTTATGTACGCTCCGTCAACTCAAAGAGGATCGTTATCGCCCTTCATGTGATGTTTGTTCTCGTCCATGTCGTTCTCGCATCTATGCTCGGTGGTCATCCAGAGCACAATGTCGCTATTCCCATCGACGATAACGTTACGCCCCCGGTATTGAGTATTTCTCTTCAAGGATTTTATATCGTAAGTTCGGGTCTAGCGAGACACGTGGTTCCGCCAACTCACGATGAATTCTCGAGGTCTCTACCGCTTTCTTGGTCTTTGTCACGCAAGGTCTAGTCACGTCGGGTGCGCTGAACAAATGGCAGAAGCTTACAGCCGTTCACGACGTATGCAATGCGTGGAACGGGGTTGGCGCCGCACTCGTGAGCGCGGGGCAGCAAACACAAGTTGCTGCATCGACTCCGATGGTGCTTGCTATCCTGATTTATCTCCCTCTATCTCCGTCCTGCATACCATATCCTCCTCAGTCATCCAGTTCCAAACACTCGAGCAGACAGTGAACGGCACCGTCTGGTCAATATCTACATGGTCTCCCGACCTGTCGGAAATTAGTGGAGATTCTGAGGATCTTGCTGCCGTCGCACCATTTTCAACATCACTTGCAGGACAGCCAATGGATGGACTGTGGAATAACACTCTCTATGACATACCCATCCTGCCATCTCCATATACTGTGGTACAAGTGAATGGGACATCAATTAGTGCAAAGTGTAGTTTGATCTCCAATTTTTCAGTCCCCACATCACCAGAGGTTGCTGCATTCCTCAACACCTCAGTTGCTGGCATTGATGAATTGACATTTAATCTTCGGTCACAGGTTCCAAGTAAGTATGACATAGCTACACTTTAGAATGACTGATACTAGGGAATCAACAGTAACCAACAATCAAGTGCTCAACATTCCATCAAATCATATTTCAGAAACAAATTCTAGTGTATGTGATCATAGGGCTTGGTTGGTCTTCTGATAATGTATTTGTTCAGGCAAATTTGGGTCTTAACAATCTTCTCTTCTATGTCATCACTACTCCATTGGACCTTACCAACATGACCACTCATGTTGATCCTGTCAATGTGACTTACAATACCAGTGGTAAGTAGCTTGCTTGTAACTACCAATCTAGTATGTCATGTACATACTTACTGGATTTGCTTCATATTTATAGATGGATTGTCTGTTTCAGCATCAATCTATATTGCAGCCTGTTCTCTAAATCATATAACTGAACCATATTCTCTGAATGCAACAAGTGGCATCTTGAGTCCAGTGCTTGAAAACATGAGGACTCCATCAAACACATCCTGGACAATCTGGACACCTGCCAGTGAGAATCTCACAGAATTTACAAGTCAGGTATGTGAAACTGGAATACATCTACATATCACTGACTCCATAATTGCATTGTTTAGATTGATAATGCATTATTCTGGGGCTTTAGGAGTGAATTTTGTCAACCAATACAATCTGGTACAGCTCAACCATGCCAAAATATCTCAGTGATTGATGAGTATGGTCCTTGCCAAAATATACTGTATGACAGCACAACTGAAGGTTCAATTTTATGTTGTCAGATATATGATGTCTCTACTGAATCTTACCATGCTAAATCACCACCAGTTGGAAATTGCTGTTTCTAAGGTGGCAGCTGACATTATGTGGTGGGGTATGTGTTTTGCAAACCTGCAAGGTGCCATTTTCTAACCACTCACATATATCTCAGGAGGCCAGATAGGTGCCTTCTCATGTACAACTGTAGAGAACAATGCCACATGGCAAATTACTGCAAAAAGATTGAATGTAAATCTCTATCTTGGATCAAGTTTTTCTGTTGATAAAGACATCACTGCTGATAAATACTCTATGATACTAGGTGAACATCATTCTGGTATGTCCTTTATATTCATGATGTTAAAAGGCTTACAAGTTGTTGTAGGTTCTTATTACACTATCCATATCTCTTCTCTTGCTTGGGCTAGCAGTCTGGATGTCAAATGGAATTCCAAACCATTTCCAGGTGCCAACTGTTGGTCCAGGTATGCTGCAGTTAACATGGATTGGAGCACATACTTCTGCATTGCAAAAATATTTAAGGGCAATTACAAATCCATCATTACATAGGCTCAGAACTGAAGGGATGATTGATGCTTGTATGGCAGTAATGAAGGCAAATATTTCTGAAGAAGATATTCTCAATGTTCAGGATGACATTGCATCACAAGATCTTGGTGAGAGTTTCAAATAATTATGACTGTATTATTTACTTATTGGGTATTACATATATCCTAGCCCTATCACATCAAGGAAACATACTTCATTGGTTGTGCTATTTCCTCCATGTGATTTTGGTTGCACTCCATATTGTTCTGCTGCTATTGCTTGTCCATCATCTAGAACACCAGGTTGTTGTTCAGTCAGAAGCAAATATTATCCACTGCAAGCATTTTATGAGGTAGGAAGTTCAAGTGATCACTGGGGAAATGATATCAATATCTAATATTGTTGAACTTAGAAATACACCATTGTCCTGCTTGTTATCACACTGAAACTTGCACTGAAACTTGCACTCTCTCAAGTTATTACACAGAGAAGGAAGCTCACTGCTGTGCATGACATATCTGGGGCATGAACTGGGATTGGTGCTGCACTCAATGCAGTATGGCAACAGAGGGTTGTATCATCAACATGGATGGTGTTTATTGTGATGATCTACCTTGGCTGTACATTTCTACTCCTTTTTCAACCAACTGAACTGAGAAACTGCTAAAGGCACTTACTGGAAGGCTTTGGATATCTTCTGCCTTCATATTATATCAGCCCAAACAACTTGTCAAGTGTGATTTCTCAACTTGGAGCTGAAATGATCTGGCTTGGTATGTTTGAACTGTATGGAATAAACATCTCAAGCTAAATACTGCTACTAGCTGGCCTTGGTGGTGAACATTTGGGGGGATTTCATAGGGGGACAGGTGAAAGCCCAGTATCACAACCAATCACTCAGTGGAGACTCAATGTGAGCAACCATGGTAAATCCTTGACTACTATTGCATGCTCATGTCAAAGTGCAGGTGAATACCACACCTGTAAGTTGCACAAATATCAATGGCTCATGATGTGGAATCATAACCAGCTTCCACTCTAGGTGGCATTTGCTTCAGCAGCATCCTTTATTCTGTTCGGGCTATCATTCTTGGTGGGAAAGCCAGTCCGTCGACGGCTCGTGGTATCGGGCACGGGTGTGCTTGAAATGCTGTGGATGGAAGCACACTCGCAAACTCTCCACGAACGCGTGAAAGAGATCAATGATCGATCGATCGAGAACATGCGTGTCGCAGGAATGTTCGATATATGTCTTGCAGATGTCAGTGACGGCGCAGCCTCAGATACCCCCATGCTCGGTTTGCAAAGTCTGCCTCCCAGTGAATCTTATGAGCTGGTCCAGTTCAGTTCCGACGGATAAAGTCAGCCAGGAAAGAGCCTACATTCCAGGATGATTATAATTGTTAGACTGTCACTGCAGCCATTGCATACTTCTGCTGTATGGGAGATCGATTGATTGGACATTTAGATATATCTTCAACAACATGAATTGACTGCACCAGTAGTTGTATTGTGGACAATATAGGTCATTTTACCATTTCCAAGCCGCCTAGAATGAGAAGACACGAACGTTCAGTATGCCGATTAGCTGATAGAGCGCCTGGTAAAAGTTGCATTGGTCCTGTGCGTCAGAGTCACTGAAGTTGTACAAAGGATCGTCCGTGATCACATAGGTGGTCAAACTGAACAGAGATGCATCTCATTTGATGAAGGGAGGTGCCCCCGGGGAACGCGACACCCTGAACCAATAAAACAAATGTTGCTTTGAGCTTTTGATCGCGAAATTATGTGTACCTGTTCCACTTACCGGGACTGGACATGAGTGGGCTGCGATAGCATTCTTCTCGGTGTGCTTTCGTTCTCATTGCTCACAGAAGAAATGATTCATGAATGGGTTGGTGCTTACGTCGTCGCTGACACTAGGCTGAATGGATAGAATATCCCCTTCAAGTTGATTTCTTTCTTGGGTCATAGAAAACGAGCCAGGGAAAAGGAATGCAGGCCTATTAGTCACACCCGCGGATGGCTTCATGAAAGGAGGTTGACAACGGTGGGGAAGATGACATTACTGAGGGTTGACTCTTGAGCGCTTGAGCTGCTTGAGGGCAGTCACGTGAAGGTGGAGTAACGATAAGTACCAGCTATGGCGTACGATTTTTCAACCAATTCACGTACAACAATACCACTCGACGTGACTGACCTTTGCAGTTCTCGACGGCTATGTATATCGGGACACTGACAACATCCACGTATGCAGGAATGGAACACCTTCAGACCTCGTGGGTCGTAGTACGTCGTTCGATTGACCGCCCTTCCTCACTCCCTCGCTTGGCAATCTCGTTGTTCACGAACTCGGTGTGGAGCCTCTGCGTATTCCAACTTTTTTGATGGCATCGCAGTCCAAGTGAGTCCACCACCGTGTGAATCGCGCACGCGTTGATCGTCTTGTCCAGGGTTCCACATGCCATGCCGACAGATGGTACCCTCCTCGAGCACATGCTGAAAAGAAGACAGTTCTTGGTCACAGCACTCTGTTTTCTTCTCTCTCGGATCCGTTGTGGCACCTCGTCAGGCTGGTTGACATCAGGAAGCTCTTAAGTCCCTTCAGCTCATCTCTCGTTTCAATGGATCCGACATTGCCACAGACATTGGGAAGTGGATGACCAGCGACCATCCGGACCTCGACCTCTGTCAAATGGGCCCGGGCGAACGTACGCCTTCCTACCCATCTGCACAGAAAGAGTGTTATGATTGGGAGGCGTCGACGATTAGCAATCTACTGACGAATCTCCCAACTCACTCGTTCGTGACATTATCGAGGAATATCCACCAGGAAG
>JBBPNR010000574.1:0-20930 GCA_038091015.1 Boletus vermiculosoides
GCTTCCTCGCGGCACACAGTATATATATGTTAGTTTGGTCTTATCGATATCAATGATGCCGATCACCACCTTGCACAGCCCTTCTCTCCACACCAATTCCGCAGCTGCAGGCGAATGCATAGCAAAGGAGCACAGTCTATGAAAGAAAGAGCAGCGAACGTATTCGATGCAGAAACAAACGGTCTACACATCCACGACATAGTAGTGAGTGTTCAGTGCATCGTCAAACATACTCAGTGTGATATCATTGACCCACATCACAAATCCTGTTTCGGTGCATACCTAGGCCATGATTCTCAGCATGTTCGATCGGAAAGAGATGTCGTGGACGATATCAATAGCAAAATGATTGATCCACGGCTGAGATGAAAACATGGATTTCGGAAATTCACCTTCCCAAGATGTGCTCAACGTCCCAAAGCTACGCACTCTTTTATGGTCGGAAACACTTGTGGAGTAATTATGAATTTTATAAACTTCATAAAAGAAAAGCTCTGCGAGCTCGAACAGACCCTTCAGGAAGCAATGGTGGGGCATCAAGTTGACACCATCCCCTATCATACGGAGTTACGCCTCCCTCCTACAATCTTTGAAACGGCTCCTCGACGACAGCTCTCTGTTGCGCTTGAGATTCCCTCCCAATCCTCGTCACCGGCACTGCATCCTCATGTCGACCAATGAACCTCACCTCCACACGTTCACCCATCCCACTCGACACCACTCTCAACCTGTCCTTGACATGTCCCCACCCACCCTGGTTCATCGGCTCTTCCTGTACCCACAACCATTCCGGCTTCAAGTTCGAGATCATGTAAGGTTCGGGGACGTCCACTAAGTAAGTGAACGGGAATGGCGTGAGCTCTTCGACACGTATCAATGCTACACAGTCTTCTACGCCTCGTGCAGCACGTTCTTTCATGAGCTCGTAGTAAATATTGCCACTGACCAATACGACACGCTCGATTTTCTCTGTCGGCGGATGGGCATCAGGAAGAACTGGACTGGACTGGGTACCATGCCGCATTTCAGAGACCTTGGAAAAAGAGGCCTGAACCCAGGAGTAAAATAAGTGATCGTATGAAATGGGCGATGATATCGAAGTACTGCCAAACGAAGAAGACCCTTTAGTGCAGCGACGACAAGAGGTTTGCGATAGTTCCTCTTAAGTTGGCGAAGGAGATGGAAGTATCGCGCTAGGGTGGTAGGGAACACGACATGTATGTTGATATTCACCTCCGACTCAGGGATATAAGCATCATTCGTGAGCTAATTTCAGATGATCAGTACGAGCGAGTGAGTATGAACAGTTTAATACCTGTAACATTCTCTCGATGCGACTGGAGGATGCTCCGGTCCAGCGCCGTCTAAACTGTGAGGCAGCAAAAGCACAATCCCGCTTTGCTTCAGCCATTTCGCTATGACCACAAAATAATGTTGCTGCAGAACATGAAAGGATGTCTGGTATCCCACTTTCAGCACTTGAGATGAATGTATCGATGACAATCTGGGCAACAATGAAGAAACCCCCGAACTATCATCGGACTCGTTCAGTCGTCCGCATCGCAAAGAATGGAAACGTGACAATACCTGAGCCTCCCAGATAGACAACAGATCGGGCCTCTCCCAGGAAGCCCCATACTCGAACTGTGGACATTGTCAAGAATCATTAACGCCACCTTGCGAGATGGCTCACCCCAGGAACCGCCATCTCACTGAATGAGCCTAAAGATGGCAAACTCGTCAGTGGGGCAAACACACACGAAAGTGAAGGTGCATACTGTTGGCAAGCTCGAGCTTCCCAATGGCTCCAGTCAGTGCGTGGTTCAGTGGAACGACTACCCTTTCCGTGTTCTGGTCGACGAGCATTGCATGGGAATTAGGATGAGAAACGGACATAACACTAGAGTGATGACAACGTACCGGTGACTAAACGTGCCTCGACCTACATCTTGTCCAGCGATCTGAATGTCACACCCATCAAGCATGAGTGTGCCAAATGCCAACGCCTATCGATCCCAACGAGTATAAGTTTCATATCTCGTGCCAAGGAACGAAACCCACGTACTTCGGCAGTGGCCCAATCAATACCCTCTCCCTTGTCCAAGCTAGCTAACCGACTCTTGACGTGTCGCTGTAATCTAGGATGGATATCCTAAAGAATCATCATAAACCCGGTAGTACCCTGCCAACAATTGAGATACTCACGAAGCCAGCTGGAACTTCAGCGCTTGCCCTTCCGGACATTTATAGCACCTCCACAGGTGCCCCCGTGTCGAACGTCCTCGCTTCCTTCGAACCTGGCCACACCGTAGGTACTTCCTTCCCATCGATAACAATAGACTTCCATTGGCCTTCAAACTTGACCAAGGGAGCAGTATATGTCGCCGAGGCTGTGAGAGCGTCATTGAGCACGGCCTTGTGAGAATTTCGAATGGGGGCTGCGGAATCCTGAGAGATAACCCCATCGGACTATTATTGGACAAAACACCAATAAACACAGAACGAATAAGAAGCTGCACCACGAACATAAGCACGTATGCAAAGTACAACACGCACCACCAGTTTGTCTTCGTAGAGCTGGGGCACACTCCGCCTTGACCGTATCTTCTGGTACATGATTGGCTGGGTGTATGCAGGTTCATCCAGTTCGTTGTGGCCCCTGGACATTGGTTCATCAAGCTTGCCGTGGCACCATCGAAGAAAGATACTTGCCACCGGCGGTACACCATCAGATCTATGACGATGTCCTTCCTGAAGTAGTTTCTGTACTTGAACGCGATCTCGATTGCGCGAGAAACATCTAAAAATCATTAAATTGGTTAACCATATTTCTTTGTCTTTCAAGGCGTTGGCACAGGACGGATAGCTACCTTCAGGACAATCACCATTCATATGTAGGACAGGACAGTTGACCATCTTTGCGATATATGAGCAATACGGTGAGGATCGAGCAGCAGATGCGGGTGTTGCGTCCCAATGCTAGAAGCCAAATCGTCAAACAAGGATGGATCGGCCACGATTGCACACGCTTGTTGCTGTTTATTAAATCAGGATATGAGGAATACTTGAAAAAGCGCAGAGTGGAACGTACTCAACCACGATGTGGACGCTTCCTCCGCTAGTATAATGAGGCAAATTACCTAGACAAGTTGCCAATAACACGCGGCATCATGAGTGAGATGACACATACTCAAACCAAGTGTCTCCATGATCACACCTTGGGCCGTGAAGCTTGCATCTCCATGGAGTTGTACGCACATCACCTTTCCACGCCAACACTCCTTGATATATGCTTGCTTAGACACACGTAATAGCGTACCTTATCCCCGAGCATACATCCCTCCGCCCCAGCCCCTCCCTTCTCGAGAGCCTTGAGAAGACTATACTGTTTAGCACGGGCCTTGCCTAGCACAACGGGGTTCACGGCCTCTGGAGTGGAGAAGGATCAACAAACCAGTATAATATATGCAGAAGAGTCGGCATATATAAACGAAGAGGACGTACCCAGATGCGATGAGTTTGGTAGGAGAGATACTTTGAGCGCTTTCCCTTCATAGTTCAACGCGGGGGAAGCCGCTGTACGGAGAGCATCTACTCCGGAAACATGAGATAAAGCGCATGTACCCAGTCAAGTGACTGAGCACGTCTCCTGAGATCGTTTCGCCATCAACACGTACTTCCGCTCCACCTTTGATCTTGTGAAAGAGCGCAGCGAGATCGTAGTCTAACGGACCAGCGAACAAGTTAAGCCATCCACGGTGGAGCATGGCAAGGATTATGTGCGTTGTATCAGCTAGCATCACATAAGGCGAATTAGCGACACTGAAAGGAGAAGCTAGTCGAAACTCAAGCCCTGTGCAGCCGCAGCGAATAACGCGTCGAGCGCAGGCAACATGGATTCACCGCCTTCCAAACCATACCGCTTCAAGTTTGGGATTCCAGCCTGCAGAAAAGCATCGGACACCTCGTACCGTGCGAGTAGTGCATGCGTCCTCCATTGGCGCTACAGAGCAATGGGATGAACGACGTTGGAAGCCTCGGACTCGAGGAGATGTGCAAACCAAAGTCGTTCAGTCATGCTTGGGAGGTCCATATATTCATATGCGATACGTCCCACACGTTGAGAAACCCAGTAACTTGGTTAGGGGCCCAGTTCTCACCATCAACATTGTATTTTGTGGAAGAATCGGTCAGACCGTATCGAGTAGGTTCGAATGCTACGACACGTTCACGTTGGAGGATGTCGCGCGGGTCGATGGATGCAGCACGGTGATCGTGGGTGCGAAGGGCATCCGCATAACGCAGAAAGGGAACATTCCTTACTGGTATGTCTGACACTAGCGATGAACGAAACAGCAAAGAGAGACACATGCAGTGACGTACAATCAGGCTGGGTGAACACGCCCGACTCGGACCGGACCATACTGCTGAGACTCTGAGGTTGAAAACAAGGCAGAAACCCCCGAATAAACCGTACAGGACTGTCAGGCAACCCCTCCGTGGGACAAGACATCCATGCCATACTACTAAGTGAGTACCTGTTCCATACATGATTAAACATACCCAGTGCAATACCATCGCCCACATCACAGACTCTATCTCAGCGATTAACCACGCCTTGGTTCTCAACAGGCTCGATCCAAGTTTACGATAGCGAAAACCACCAGCTTCTCCTCCGCCGTCACCTTTGCCAGCAGTCTGCAAAATACGGTTTCGCACCACTACTTTACTGTTTGGAGTAAGCACCTACTCTTTCCACATTCATTATGATGGTGTTTGGGTTTCTGACTGCTGTGCCTTTTCTCGATAACTTTATTCCAGAGGCTGTCGGACATGACACTCCCCACCATTCGTTACATCCTAGGTGTGTCCCTGCTTTGTTCCGACGTATCTTTTCCCATGTTCGCAGACCTGAAAATTTCCTCACGAGCTCTGGGTGAGTAATTGGCACACTGAAAGCGTGCGTAATCTAGCTTGCACCAAGTTCATCCCGTCATGACCTCCATGTTCACTGTACTATGCTCACGTTGTTACGTTGAACGTTGAACAGCGCAATTTAACGAGTCTGTTACCACCACATACTGCTTCCCGCACGTTGTGCCAATAATGGAATACAGGCTAGATTTGCGAGCTCATGGCGCTTGTGCAGTTCCACCAGTACTTGTGAGATGTTTGACGTGGTCACCAAATCCGATTTTTTCAGAGGAAGCGCGCGGATGGCACGCGGATGGATCAGATTGTCTTATGTGTCGGGCAATGCAATCTAGCTATGGCTGATGACAGCTATCCATCAAGTATCATATAATCCAATCTCAGTACACGGTAGAAAGTACAATTCATTAACAGTGTTAAAGGACCGTCAAGAAGCAGCCAAACAATGAGAACTACATCATTGGGCAGAGCGGAACGTGATTGCGAAATGACGACGAGAAAGCAAAGAGATAACAACATAGAGCCAGACAAACGCAAGTGATAGAAACCCTATAACGACGTCACAATATCTCCACCACCCCGGCGTGGATATCCTTCGCGAAGTTGACTCGGGATTCGATTCCCGGAGCAGTGATTTCGTGGTCAGCAGCGACTCGCTTGAACTCTCCATTGGGTTGTTGCTCGAGCAGCAGCGCACGGAATGGCTGCTGGAGACGAACGATAAGACGCAATGCCCGGGTATAGTCATCCATCGTGCTGGCGGGTAAAGCATCCAATGGCGAAGATGGCGCGGTTATAGCCTCAGACTCGGAATCGGAATCGGACTCGAAATTGGAATCATCATCATCCGATGCTCTTCCCCAAGTGAAATCATCGAGTGGGTCGCACAGATCGCGAATCCATGGATGTACAAAAACGAGCTTGCGCGGCGCCGTCAACGAGAGCCTATCCGATGTCATGAATTCCACATGTCCAACCCCTGATACACGAGCACGGTAACAATCCTCGTGACCAATCCCGGAACCTTTGTGATTGAGTTTTTTTACTGTGAAGGTGAGGCACGGGAGGTATAGTCGGCGGTTGGCAAAGCGGGCTAGTGATAATTGGGTGACCGCCTTGTGGAACTCTATGGCATTTTCCCGAGAGAGTAGCTTTCGTAATGCCGCAATGCAGTCCCCCATTTCGGCGGCTTCGATGGGAGGTGAAGCACCCGGTATTTTTTTATACACGTCGAGGGTGGCGGGAAGGCAGCTGTTGTATGACGACGACTTGCCGGTCCATGCAAGCACTGTCACTTCGCCCAAACGGGTCACGACCTCCTCTAGCAGGTGGCCCAGTGCGGCATCTCCTTCTCCGTAGTGCGGCCGGATATCACTCTTGAAAATACCAATCAACGAGTACGCGACGTCTTCTTCCCGCGTCGCGTTGCGTGTCGACGCGAGCCGCAGTTTCTCTCGAACGGTGAGTTGGTCGGGATTGAAAGCAGTGATGGTTTCACGAGCGACACCGATGGCTTTTGTAAGCTCCTCCATAATCTCCGGGGACTCTTTGTGGTTGGCACGCATGTCACCGAGGTAAGGCTTCCAATTAGAATCGTAGAACCGGATCACCTTCGGCGCGAGAAGCTCTTGTGCAGTCCAGGCACGCGTCATCCAGAGACTGTCTGTGAGTTCTCCAAGGACCGACGGAGACGCTGCACTCGCAAGAAGGACAAGCGTGGCTGCAGATTCTTCATACCATTTGTACATCATCGTGAGCGACTGATTCAACACCGTGCTGATCGTCTTGTCAATGCAGCACGTGTCGCTCCATGCCCACCGATATCCGTCCCTCCGAACTACCTCGCAGAATTTGCGCAACTTCTCGTTCAGTGGAGATGAATCAAGATCCCAGACCGATTTCACCGAGTTGACGTCCTGGAACGACGGCTCCTTCCCTTGCCACACATGCGAAAGCGTCACATATTGGAAATATTTTGCCACAACTCGCAGGATCTGTCCATCGTCCAACCCCAGCGTCATGAAGGAAATTAGTTCCTTGAACTGTGGTTCCGACTTGAATGTGTTCATTCGCTCCGGTCCGTCGCACAAACGACCACTTTTGACATCAATGAGGACAAGAGGACATATCTTGAACACCCCATGAACGACGCCGTCGATGATCGTCTCAGAGCGGGAAGGTGAAACATATTTCTTTCCTAGTTCTGTCCAATCAACTCAGCATATTATCTACGAACTATAGTGTGAACTTACGGCGGGTTTCTGGATCAGGAGACTCATCGATGAGGGAAAGCATGCGGGTGAACGCATGAACGGCTTCATCGTAGCGCTGCAAACCGTGCAGTGTCGCGTGTCTTCTCTCGTATCCCCATGGACTCAGAGGCTCTGCCTTGATTGCCTTGGCAAATTTCAGGATCGTCATACAAAAGGAGAAAAAAGACATACCTCATCCGCGTCCTTCAATGCATCCTCCCAGGATGCCAGCATTGCCCTAACCTTGCTTCGTTTAACAAGGAGACGCGCGGGATTCGACGGATTCAAGGACAACGCAGTAGAATATCGAAAGACCGCCTCTTCGGGGTTACTGGACTTGACTGCCATATCACCATTGCTTTCGAATGTTGCGAGACACTTTTCAATGAGATCTTACATTAAATACTCAACACAAGTAAATCTAGATTAGCCGTGAGAAGCACACCTGGGTCCCAGTCTGTGTTCATCAAGGCCTGCTTCCCAAGGGTCTTGACCATCGGACCATGAGACTCCGCCACTTCAATATGGCCCGCAGCATACATGGCTTTCCATAGATGCAAGTGAACCGCGAAGGCAAGTTTATCGAAGTCCCATCCAGATATCTTTGAAATAGAATCGGTACACTCGACGAGGACATCAAAACAGATAACTCACAAGCGAGATCGTTACCAGGTGAGGACTTTGTTGAAACGGGATGGCTTCTTGCGCACGCTTGAATAATTCTATCGCTCGTTTGTTGTCTCCTTCTCTCGAGGACGTGCTTCCGAGTAGGAGGAACATTTGAGCCTGTACGTCATCATGTCAACCATGCTTACTAGTAAACCCATAGCGTTGACGTACCCGGACAGTGAGATATAATGACCGGTCATCTACTATGTCAATCAAATCATCTACCCGCGAAATGGCATCGTTGTGTTTCCCGCATTCAAACATGATGATAGCCTGAGTGAAATGAAAGGTCGGTACGAGTAGCGACGAGGATGACGAGGGCAAACCTTGATCAACAAAAGAAATTTATTTGCAGATGGGAGACCTTCGCTGAACACAAGGTCAAATCCGCGAATGGCCGACTCGTGGTCCCCACTTCCGACGCAGGCCATTGCGTTTGCGATATGACCAATCACAGACCGCTGAAGCTTGAGAGACTTGACGTACGAGAGTCAGCACGAGATGGGACAGCAGATGAAAGAAATTTACCTTTTTTGCGTCGTCTACGGCCATTTCCCACTGCTCCAAACGGGTCCGTACAAGTGAGCGGTGAGCGAGTGCGCGTGCATGGTGGAACGGATTCGATGGATGTAGACTTTCTTCTGTCAGGAGGTCTTCTACACGAGTCAAGTCACCTTGCGCCCACGATTTGAATGCCGGATTGCTGAGATTTATGAGCGGTAACTGTGGCACTATGAGGAGAAGTGACGGGATCAGAACCATCGAGTAATTGATGTTTGGATACACTCACGATTCGAAGAAAAAGAGAGTAGACGATGACTCATTAAATTCGAAAACATTGCCCGGCCAATCACTTACATTTACTGAGAAGTACGAGCCCGGAATGATATTACGAAGACGCCGGATGGTGGTTTTCCCGTTGTGTTCGCCAGTTGCAATGCAGTCGTCGTTAGGAGAGAGTGCAAAGGTCCAAACTGTACTTGCGAGTTCTATAACGGTGCCCAGTTGCACGTGTGTAGAGGCGTCCCAAAACGATAGGGACTTGTAGGCAACGACGACAATAAATTTTTGGTTGTGCGATAGGGCGATAGAACCGGTCGATCCACCACCAGGAACGGACCATTCACTGAGTAAGGATCCGGAGAACGTATCGAAGCATTTGACTTCAGCGCGTGAGACAGCAAAAAGCTGACGACCATCGGCCGACCATGCAAGTGGTGACGATATGGAGCCCTTGAGATGGAAAGGAATGTCCAGCAGTTGTTGACCATTGTCGCTGTTGAAGATGCGAATCGACTTGGCGTCGGGGTTTTCTCCCGTAGCGGTGGCGATGCGGTCACCATTCGGAGAAAATCGCACTGCCACCACCCAACCGTCGTGCTGCAGTGGCCCGATAAGCCTCTCGCCCGTCAGCATGTCCCAGATGAACACGAGCTTGTCAGCCGAGCCTGTCGCAAATTTCATCGAATCGCGGGAGATATCGACCGAGTATACTGAGTTTGTGTGACCTTTGATGTCGAGGATGTGTTTGTGGGTCTGTGCATCCCATACCCTCACATTCGTGCTACCATCTTTCGGGTTCGAACGCCAGAGTCCACACACCAACCATTTGCGATCCAGAGATAGTGCAGAAGCAAAGATTTCTGCCCCTTCAGCTCGAATCGCATCGCCATTGACCTCGTGGCCGTCATCTACTCGCCATCGCCGAAGCATCTCTTCCTCACCACCGGTCAATACCTGCTTACCATCCTCGGCGAAGGAGACTGAGTATATTGGATGTTGACCATTGATCTCAATTATTGAGCCATCTGGAAGTCGATGGTTGGTCATTATAGACACTCGCCAATGACTAGTACGTACCTTCTCCCGTCGACTGCATGCCTGTCCACAACGGATAGTGGGAGTGCAAGGTCAGGGGGCACAGGAACACCTGGCTTCCTCGCGGCACACAGTATATATATGCTAGTTTGGTCTTATCAATGTCAATGATACCGATCACCTCGCCTTGCACAGCCCTTCTCTCCACACCAATTCCGCAGCCGCAGGCGAATGCACAGCGAAGGAGCAGTCCACGAAAGAAAGAACAGCAAACGTATTCGATGCGGGAACAAACGGTCCACAGGTCCACGACGAAGTGAGTGTTCCGTGCATCGTCAAACATACTCAGTGCGATATCATTGACACACATCACAAGACCTGTTTCAGTGCGCACCCAGGCCGTGATTCTCAACATGTTCAATCGGAAAGAGATGTCGTGGACGATATCAACAGCAAAAGGGTTGATGCATCGCTGAGGTGAAAACATGGATTTGGAAGATTTCACCTTCCCAAGATGTGCTCGACATCCCAAAGTTATGCACTCTTTTATGGTCGGAAATCCTTGTGGAGTAATTATGAATTTTATGGAAAACTTCATAAAACAAACGTTCTGCGAGCTCAAACAGAGCATTCGGGAGGCAATGGTGGGGCACCAAGCTGACACCATTACCTATCACACGGAATACGCCTCCCTCCTACAATCCTTGAAACGGTCCCTCGATGACAGCTCTGTGTTGCGCTTGATATTCCCTCCCAGTCCCCGTTACCGGCACCGCATCCTCACGTCGACCGATGAACCTCACCTCCACACGTTCACCCATCCCACTCAACACCGCCCTCAACCTGTCCTTGACATGTCCCCACGCGCCCTGGTTCCTCGGCTCTTCCTGCACCCACAATCATTCCGCCTTCGAATTCGAGATCGTGTAAGGTTTGAGGTTGTCCGCTAAGTAAGTGAAAGGGAACGGCACGAGCTCTTCGATATGTATCAGCGCTACGCGGTCTTCTAGGCCTCGTGCAGCACGTTCTTTCGCGAGCTCGTAGTAAAGCTTTCCGCTGACCAACACGGCACGCTCGATTTTCTCTGTCGGCGGACGGGTATCAGGAAGAACTGGACAGAACTGGGTGTCATGCTGCATTTCAGAGAGCTTGGAAGAAGAGGCCTGAACCCGGCAGTAAAATAAGTGTTCGTATGAAATGGATGATGATCGACGTACTGCCAAACGAAGAAGACCCTTTGGTGCAGCAACGACAAGAGGTTTGCGATAATTCCTCTTCAGTTGGCGATGAAGGAGATGGAAATATTGCGCTAGGATGGTGGGGAACGCGACATGCATGTCGATATTCACCTTCGACTCAGGGATATAAGCATCGTTCGAGAGCTAATTTCAGATGATCAGTACGAACGAGTGAGTATGCATAACTCAATACATGTAACATTCTCTCGATTCGACCGGAGGGGTGTTCTGGTCCGGCGCCGTCTCAACCGTGAGGCAGCGAGAGTGCAATCCCACTTTGCTTCAGCCATTTCGCTATCATCACAGCACGGTGTTACCGCGGAACATAAAAGGATGACTAGTCACTCACTTTCGGTACTCGAGATTGATGTATCAATGACAATCTGGACACCATCGAAGAAATCCCCGAACTAACATCGGACTCGTTCAGTTGTCCGCATCACAAATAATGGAAACGTGACAATACCTGAGCCTCCCAGTTGCGCAAAAGATCCGGCCGATCCCAGGAAACTCCATACTCGAACTGTAGACATTGTCAAGAATCGGTAACGCCACCTTGCAAGATGTCTCACCCCAAGAACCGCCGTCTCACTCAATGGACCTAAAATCGAGCGAACTCGTCAGTGGTGCAAACATACACAAAAGTGAAGGTACATACTGTTGGCAAGCTCAAGCTTCCCAATCGCCCCAGTCAATGCATGATTCAGTGGAACGACTACCCTTTCTGTGTTCTGGTCGACAAGCATTGCATGACCTTTAAGGTGTCAGGGAGAACTAGGACGAGAAACGGACATAACACCAGAGTGATGACAACGTACCGGTGACTAAACGTTCCTCGACCTACATCTTGTCCGGCGATCCGAATGTCACATCCATCGAGCATGAGCGTGCCAAACGCCAACGTCTATCGGTCCGGGCAAGTGTAAGTTTCATATCTCGTTCCAAGGAAAAAAATCTACATACTTCGGCAGTGGCCCAATCAATACCCTCTCCCTTGTCCAAGCTAGCTAGCCGACCCTTGACGTGTCGCTGTAATCTAGGATGGATATCCTAAAGAATAATCATAAACCCGGTAGTACCCTGCCGAAAATTGAGATACTGACGAAGCCAGCTGGAACTTCAACGCTTGCCCTTCCGGACATTTGTAGCACTTCGACAGGCGCCCCTGTGTCGAACGTCTTCGCTTCCTTCGAACCCGGCCACACCATGAGTACCTCCTTCCCATCGATAACAATAGACTTCCATTGGCCTTCAAACTTGGCCAAGGGAGCAGTATACGTCGCCGAGGCTGTGAGAACGTCGTTGAGCACGACCTTGTGAGAATTTCGAATGGAGGCTGCGGAATCTCGAGAGATAACATTAACTCCCCGGTCTTGAAGTAGATATCAACATAAATAATGAGTTCGAACCCCATCTATTATTGGACACAACACCAATAAACACACGATGGGTAAGAAGCTGTACCACGAACATAAACACGTATGCAAAGGAAGTACGACACGCACCACCAGTTTGTCTTCGTGGAGCTGAGGCACGCTCCGCCTTGACCGTGGACAGTGAAAATCGCTCGCTTTTCTTCCGCCGTCACCCTTGGCAGTCTGCGAGGTATAGTTTCTTACTCTACCTTACCGTTTGCAGTGAGCAGTTACTGTTGTGGCATTAATTATGAGGGTGTTTGCATTTTGTAACGGTTTGACATCGTTATCAGGCTCACCTGCCGATTCAACTTGACAGCTGTTCATCTCCAGGAACATATTATATTTGACAACTATCCTCTGGTATTTAAGAGTAGCTACTATGTGTATTCCCCCCAGTCCCTCTTGAACTACTACCCTGGCTTTGAGCCACTGAACTTGAGAGTGTGACTCTTCTTTTTACTGTGTGACTTAAGCATCTCAATTGTAGTGCTTGTTACATCTTTTTTCAGGTTACAAAGCCTTTTTTACTTCATCTTTATCTCTACCCTACTGAATGAGCCTTGGATTGTTGTTGGTAAGGCCCACCAACTTGATGCCATCCTCACCCTGGATCCAAGATCTAAAGACCACCTAAAACCCACAATTCATCCTTATCTAGCAATGCCTAGATACACTCTTCACAGCGCTACACTCAAGGGGTGATCTGCACCTGATCCCCAGTTACAGCATTTGGTTAGTGAGTCATCTCTTTGCCCTGCTCTACCCACTCCCATTCCACTGGTCAGATGAGGTGGAGAACCACCAGAAGAGGTGAGACCATTATACCATGATATCACAATCATGAGGTTGAGCCCCCTGATGAGAACATTGGAGAGTGGCAACTTGTTGACAGTAGTGTTGTGCCAGGCCTGGCCTGGCCCAAAAGCCCCAGCTAGGGCCCAGCTTTTGAGGGCTCAGGCTTGGCAAAATTGAAGCCTGAGCTCTCAAAGACAGCCTCATAGGGCCTAGGGCCTGGCCTGGCTTAGGCCCTGGCTTTACATGTGCAAGTGATGCCCATATATGGTAAGTTGTGGCTTGCTTATGGGCTTTGTTTTTTTGTCCTCACCCTTGTTCTCATCCTGTTACAAATTGTCATCAGGTTTACTCTTTTTCTTTGTCAAACTACCATGCTATTCCATTGTCATCTACTGGTAACTCTGTTTGAAGACTGCTGTTGCCAAGTTATTTTCTTATTTTTTCTCACTGACTTAATCATTACTTTCCTTCACCTTCTATAACATTCCATCATCAGTCAGCCTATTTTTACTAAACAATCTCTCACCTTCTATGAAGTTCTATTTTCCTTTGTTTGTCTTTAATCTTTTCTTTGTCTATATAAGACCCTCATAGCTCTACTTGTACCTTCAAGTTAGACCTACTTGGTGTAACCACAACCTTGTCCTTGAACCTCTGCTCTCTAAGTGTTGTGAGTTGCTACAAATAACAACCACTAGCCAGACTTCGACACAATGAATACTATAAGCTGGCAGGGACAAGATGGAAAAAAGAATAGTCTTGGTCCTTAATCAATACTTCTAATCCTGAACCATAGATGCCAGGTGGACAGAAATGACAAGTGGATTAGACTGAGGTTCTACTCTATGATGTACAGGTATATATACTGGTAACAAGTGAGCATGGACCAAGTGATGTAATAGGTAATTACTAAAGATGGTCAAATGAAAGTACACAATTGTGAGAAGAAGAAGTTGATGATGGGGAAAAGAAGTATGACAGTGTGAGAGAAGAGCAGAAATTAATAACACATGTCATGACATCATTGTTGGTCAGGTGATCTTTCCCACAATCACATGCAATGTGCTGAATATGATGAAGTGAAATGTTGTACAATGTAAAGGATTGAAAAAGTTTGAAAATATTACATATCATAACACTAAGTCATCATTGTACTTCTGAGTCAATGCTCTTCATATCACCTTCGTTGTTACAGAAGTAACTCCTCCATCTTTGTAGAAGTCCTACAAGACCATACCTTTGAAAGACCAAGTCTACTTCTACCCCTACCCAGGTTAGTCGTAACACATTCCAAGTCATTTCTTGTCTCATTTCCATCCTTGTATGAGCCCTCTCCTCAACTGATGAAGATGACAGAGATGAATGAGTCCTCACCCTCATCCTCAACTGATGATGGTAATGATGAACAATGCAGCACATGTGATTATGTGTGTTGTGCTGTTTTTTGTCTCATATTTGTCCTCATACAGCCCTCATGATTGTGTGCATTGTGCCATTTTTTGTCTCATTTCTGTTCTCATCCTCACTCTTTCACCCCACACTCAACTGACAAAGATGATGAGGACAATGGATGTGATGAGGAACAACACAGTGCATGCAATTGCATGCATTGTGTTATGACCAGTAACAATGGTACATGTTCATGAAGAATCGTATCTCGTTCCTACACTTGGTCACCTCTGTATGGAGTTAAGTGTGAATGGCCTGATGTATGTCAGCAGTACTGGGACTGGCCCAGAGTAGGAAGGGTGGAGGATGAGGCAGCAGTGAGGCGAGGCGTGAGGGAGGAGATCTCAAGGAACGAGTTGACTACACAAAGTAGTGTATATCAAGGTTAGAGAGAAAGGAGTATACAGGTGGCACTCCAATATATATACATAGGACTTTAGGGCAGGTGTTGGGGCCCTAAAGATAAATAAGGAAGAGGGACGTGTTGCGTCGCGAGGCACATGAGATAAACAGTCAGGATATAAAGGGAGAACGCATAGCCACAAGAGAGGCTATGAAGGAGGCAGTGTCTGAGCGAGTCAAGAAGAGTAAAGTAAGAGTCATAAGACAAACGGGGAAATCCAAGAGGCAGTAAGAGGTGGTAGTATCCAGAGGCAGTGGTGGAGATGCCCATTCCAATGAAGGATAGTGTTACGACTACCACCCGGTAGGCGTACAAGTAGACACAAAGCATAGAGCCGCCTTGAGCCTAACTCTTGTTGGTCCTAACGGCGTAGGATTCCTTCAAGCTTTACGCAAGCTTGGAGATGAACAATGAGGGATACTAGAAGTAGTACCCCGAGATAGACGATGACCGAGAGCCCTAGCAAGAGGAGGTCCAAGGACCTAGACCTAGGAGAGGATGTGGGATAGCGAGGTCGACGTCGAATTGGACGAGTTCTCCTGACGGGAGTGGAGAACCTGGGGACGAGCCAACGGCGACGGGCCATTGGAAGAGAGCGACAAGAAGTTGCTTGACCTTGAGGGCCTTAGAGGAAGAACTCTAAGGTGTCGACAATGGAGTCCTTCGATGAAGGAGGAAAGAGGGGAGGGCAAGGTGGAGATCAAGCAAGGGGATGTTGCAGGGAACAGATGATGAATACCACAAGAGTAACCGTAAGGTGTACACTTTAGGTGTCAGATCAAGGTTAGAGAGAGAGGCGTTCGAGAGGAGCTCGAACTTATATACCCCGGCCGTAAGGGCTTTAGGGCAGGTATATCCCAATCTGGTAATGGTGGTCCGTGCGTAGTCTAACCTAATATAGTAAGAGTCCGTATCTGCAATAGGAAACCTGGAAGTAGTGTGGCAAGGTTATCGCCCAATTAGGCAGGAGGGGTCCTGCGTGGGAAGTTCACGAGCAGAGGGACGCGTCATGGGAATAAGCGTGGCGCGACGTGTTGTGATGGCACATGAGTGATCACATGAGTAAAGTGAGGTCGTGGCGCGACACAAGGTAGGTGGCGATGTCGAGGAGAGATCTGGCTTCAACTGAGATGGAGATCGCCGAGGAGAGCACAGGAGGGCGGCTGTGCAAGGAGGCACTGTGAGCAGTGCTGGGAAGATCCAAAGGGCAAGGGGCGGCCCTAAGGGAAGTGGAGGGTGGGAAGATCCCTAAGGGATATTCCTGGGAGGATCTGGGGAAGATCCAGGATTGGGACACAGGAGGGTGGCTGTGTCAGAATGCTGCACGGAGGGGTAGTGCAGGAGGAGGCGAAGCCGAGCTGTTGCAGGACGTGTCGTGTCGAGCGTAAACGAGTGTGAGAATGCGCCAGGGCGGGTGGTCAGTGACGGGTGGTCACGTGTTGGTACACAGTCGAGGATAGGAAGAAGGAAAAGACCGGGGAGGGTATCAAAACCATAACAGATAGCCTCATCCCTCAAAGAGGGACTTGTCTAGGAGGTTGGCCCAGGTGGAGGTTGGGATGTGGTAATCCCAGAGGTCAGAGAACAAGGAGGCAAAGAGGGTGGCACCAGGATGGTCAAGATGGAGGGGAGGGGTAACCAATGAAGAGATTGGAGTTGATGAGTGATAAGGAGGAGGTGAAGGAGGAAATTGAATAGGGGTCTCCTCCTTAACCGTAACACATTGTGCCATCCCTCATCTTGTCCCTGACTCCCAGTCCCCATCCTCACCCTCATTTCATGATGACAACGCTCACCCTTCCCTCATCCCTCACCCTCATCCTCACCCTTGACTGATGACAACAATAATGAGGAATGACACAGCACATGCAATTGCATGCATTGTGCTGTTTTTTATCTTGTTTCTGTTCTCATATGAGCCCTCACCTCACCCTCACCCTCAACTGACAATGATGACAATGACAAGGAACAACACAGCACACACAATTGTGTGCATTGTGCCATCCCTTGTACCATCCCTGTTCCCATCTCATAGCAACAACAAGGAATGATGCAACACACACAATTGTGTATATTGTGCCATCCCTTGTCTTTGACCTCAACCTTGGCCTTGACCTCACCCCCCCCCTCCTGTTACGGTTTTGGTACACCCCCGGTCTTTTCCTCCTCCTGACGACCTCATACCAACCGCGACCACTCCCGCCACTGGACCATCCACCCTGGCACATTCTCGCGCTTGTTTACACTCGACCAACTGTCCTGCAACGGCCCGACTTCGCCTTCGCCTGCACTTCCCCCACGTGCAGTGTTCTCCAACACAGCCACCCCCCTGTGTCCCGATCCCGGATCTTCCCTGGATCTTCCCTGGGATATCCCTCAGATCTTCCCACACCATCCTGTCCTTAGGGCCGACCTTACGCCCTCCGGATCTCTCCGGCCCTGCCTTGCAGCGCCCTCCCGCACAGCCGTCCTCCTGTGCTCCTCGGCGATCCTCCCCCATCCCAGTTGAGGCCGGATCTCCCCTCAACATCGCCACTCACCTCGTGCTGCACTTCGGCCCCGTGACCACTCATATGCCATTACACACGTCACGCCACGCTGATTCCCACGACGCGTCCTCGCATTCATGAACTTCCCACGCAGGACCCCTCCTGCCTAATCGGGCGATACCTCGCCACACTGGTTCCGGCTTTCCTTTTGCGGATACGGACTCTTACTATATCAGGTTAGACTGTGCACGGACCACCTTACCATATTGGGATATACCTGCCCTAAAGCCCTTACGGCCGGGGTATATAAGTTTGAGCTCCTCTCGAACACCTCTCTCTCTCCAACCTTGATCTGACACCTAAAGTGTACACCTTACCGGTACTCTTGTGGTAATCATCATCCGTTCCCTGCAACACTCCCTTGCTTGACCTCTTCCTCGCCCTCTCCTCTTTCCTCCTTCGTTGAAGGACTCCGTCAACACCTTAGTCCTCCACTAAGGTCCTCAAGGTCGGAGCACTTTTGCTCGCTCACCAATGGCTCGCCATCGTTGGCTCGTCTCCAGGTTCTCCACCTTGTTAGGAGAACCCGTCCCATCCGACGCCGACCTCACTACCCCTTGTCCTCACCTCGTCGAAGGTCTGGTGACCTTCTCCTCTTAGGACTCTCGGTTGTCGTCTACCTCGGGGTACTACTCCTAGTACCCCTTGTCGTTTATCTCCAGGCTCGCGTCTACCTCGGGGTACTACTCCTAGTACCCCTTGTCGTTTATCTCCAGGCTCGCGTCTAGCCTGAAGGAATCCTACGTCATTAGGACCAACAAGAGTTAGGCTCAAGGCGGCTCTACGCTTCGTGTCTACTTGTACGCCTACCGGGTGGTAGTCGTAACACCTCCACTCCAAATCAAAGTAAGCCCTGGCCCAAGAGCTCGGCTCAGGCTCAAAAAATCCAAAGCCTGAGTCTTGGGCCCCCTTGGGCTCTTGTTCAAAGCCCAGCTTGGCCTGGCCTCAAAGTGCACAGCCTGGCCTGGCTCAACAAACAGCCCTAGTATGAATTGTCAGTTATGTATTTGCTATACCAAATGTAATCATTTCCACTGCACCTCACTCACCTCAAGAAGAGGATGGGAGAGGGACCAACTGGACTGTGGTGACATCCCAAAGGCAATAAGCATCTAAGGGATGAGAAACCAAGGTTGATGATGAGTGGTGTTATGATCATGAAATCACCTCAGTGCTATGAGCTGCTGAGTTGAGTCTATCTGCTGAGGACAGAGAACAGATTGGTACTTGAATGAAGAAGGTTAAGGCAACTGTAGAGAGTTACTCATCTGAATTTGAAAACGTTGGTCCATTTTGATGAAAGGGAAAAGGAACCAATTCTAGGAACTGGGGAGGTGTTCAACTGAGTGAGCAAGAGCTCAATGGATCAGCATAAACCTGTCCCAGGACAAAACAAAAATTTACCTGAAAAATGCATTCTCAACCCTTTTGAGTCAAAATTGACTGATCTGTTGTCTAGTGAGACAACAGACACTATGGATAGAAGCAAGTGGGAAGGTCAGAGATCTAAGCCTACTGTTATGGTTTTGTATCATCCTTGGTTTTTTTCTCTTTCCACAACCTTGTGACCCTCACATGACCATTCCAACCACCAAACTAAGCATATCCTAGTGCTTGCATATACTTGATGTGATGCATCTAGCACTACCGCCAAACACCAACACCCTCTCAGCTGTCCTGCCCATAGCCTCCTTTGGCTGTACCCACTGACCACCAGAACCTCCACCACCCCCTTGTGGAACTTTCCCTGATCTCCCCTGGATCTGCCCAAGATTATCCCTGGATTATCCCCAGATCCTTCCACTGCCTCACTGCTTGATGTGATGTGTCTAGCACTACCCCCAAACATCAACACCCTCTTGGCTGTCCCACCCACAGCCTCCCCTGGCTGTACCCACCAATCACCAGAACCTCCACCACTCTCTTGTGGAACTTCCCCTGATCTCTCCTGGATTATTCCCAGATCCTTCTACTGCTATGCCACCCCTTTTCATGTTGAGCTACCACCTCGCTCACACCACCTGACCTATCACATGCCATCATGTTGTGCCATGACATGATGATTCCCACAATGCATCCTCACGTCCTATAATCTCCCATGAGACATTGTCATTTCCTTTCTCATTATTGTACTCAGCAGACTGGTACTGGTCCTACCTAATCCAGTTATATCCTTACTATATTTAGCATTTTCTTAATTGGCTGTGCACAGACCATTACCTGTCCTAAAGCCCTTATGGCTGGGGTATATAAGTTGGAGCTTCATTCTAACACCTTTTTCTTCTTAACCTTGATTTACACCCCATGTGTACCCCTTACTAGTATATAACCTGGTGCCTATAGATCTCATTCCCTGCAATCTCCTCTTGCTTGACCTCTCCTACTGCCCTCCCCTCTTTTCTCCTTCTACAAAGGACTCTTGATGCCACTGCCCCTGATACTACCTAGGAGGACTCTCTTTCTTCTATTTGGCTCTATCACCCCTCACCTCCAATACTACCTAGGTGGACCTATTGCCTACTTGGCTCTATCACCTCTGCCCCCAGCACTACCTAGACAATCTTGTCATCCATCTGGCTCTGCTACCTCAGAGTGCATAGTGTATACACCCTGTCCAACTGCAGGTGCACTATCCTCCAGTTCTCTGCTCCTAGAACCCAGACCCACCCTCGTCATTGTTGACCTACCCCTTTAGATGACCACTGACTCTTGCCTTCCCTCATTGCCTGGAGTCTACTCCTCATAGTAATATTTGGCAGCCTGTCATTGTTCCATTTGTTAAGAACACTCCTTGACTAGTCAAGTTGCCCAAGACCAAGTCACATACTAACAAGGGATATGCATTGTGTATCATTGTCATGGTCACAGGTCATGATCGTAACACCTACTCACAAAGGAAAGAAACACATACCTAAACATAGGAAGAATCCTATTGAGGATATCATCAAGAATGCTTTGAATGCTAAAAACAAGAAGGTTAGGAGGTCTAAAACAAGTACAATGGACCCCCTGACTCTAGATCTTACCACTGGTTTGTTACTGAAGGAGCTGTGTATGTTGAAGCTGGCTGAGTAGAACCTCATAAGCAAGTCTGTGTTATCTCATTATTTTGTTGGAAAAGCACATGAGTTCTACATCAGAGAGGTAGCTGGTGATCCCAAGAAATGGGACTTACACAACTTCTTCTTGAAGCTGTTTAACAGCTGTTTCCCTGTTGACTTCCATACTAAGCAATGTTGAAAGTTGGCAGACTCTTTGCAATGAGGACATACTATTTGAGAGTACATATCCAAGCTATATGAGCTGTGAAACTTGATAGGCAATATTGGCAAAAGAGAAATGGTTACCAAGCTCTGGGTGGGATTCCAGCATTGGGTCCAAGCCAAGCTATGGCAGGATAAGTTAAA